>VZQC01003255.1:6605049-6620089 GCA_009823505.1 Rhizomys pruinosus | reverse complement strand
CCACTTTCCAACTTCTTTTGGAACCATTGGACCTTTTTTTTTAAAAGCTTTATTTTAAAATTTTGGTTAGTTTCATTTAGTACTTAACAAGTATACTGTTTAATCTCTCAGGATTAAAAAACAAAACAAAACACAAGAGTCTAAAGAATTTAAGGTGCTCTTGGAACAAATTTTTTTTTTTTTTTGGTCTTTTTGAGACAGGGTCTCCCTGTAGTCCCAGCTGTCCTGGAACTCACTCTTGTAGACCAGGCTGGCCTCGAACTCACAAAGATCCGCCTGCCTCTGCCTCCCAAGTGCTAGGATTAAAGGCATGCGCCACCATGCCTGGCAGCATTTGGCTATTTTTGTATAGATTATGGTTTTAATTTGAATTTCTCTAAGCCCCTTGTGTATGCTTAGTGGCCACTTGCCTATCATTTTGGAGAAACATCCACTCATGTTTTTTGCTTGGTTTTAGATTAGTTTTTTTAATGAAGTGTTAAGAATTCTTTGTATATTCTAGAGTCAATGTCTTATTAGATATAACATTTTCATATATTTTCTCTGATTTTTTGTGAAGATTCTTTCATTTTCTTAATGGTAATATTCACAGCACAAAACTTTGAATTTTGGTGAAGCCCAATTTATGGTTTTGTTTTGCATCTGTGCTTTGAGGTAAAAAAAAATTGCTAAGCTTTTGACTAACCAGATGAAGCTCCTCCTATGTCTTTAATTTTTTTTAAAGTTTACAGGTTTAGGTCTTACATTTAAGTTTTCAGGAAATTCTTTAAATGATGTGAGGAAGGAATTCAGAAGCTGAAAGAAAAAGAACAGATAAAATTTGATCATAAAACTTTTGATGATAACCTTATTTGCCATTGTGGTTTTTGCTGTTACTTCCTGTGGATTTGTGTGCCATCTGGTGTTCTTACTCAAATACAGCTTTATTTCCACCTGTGTCTTTGTACTGTCCACTGTTCAAACATACCACAGTTTTATAACTTATAGGCCATCAAACACAATTATATATGTATTTACTTTTTAATCAGTCAAGAGAAAAACCATGTAATTACACTAGTATTGATAATTACCTGCATATCAATTATGTTTTTAATGAATTTTCCAAGTTTCTCTCTCTGTCACTTTTTTTGAGCCAGAAGAATGTCCTTCAGCATTTCTTATAAGGCATATATACTAGGTTTCTCTAGATTTTTGTTAATGGGGAATCTCTTTATTATTCCTTCACTTTAAAAATAGCCCTTTAGGGGCTGGAGAGATAGCCTAGTGGTTAAGAGCACCAACTGCTCTTGCAGAGGCCCTGGGATTGATCCCCAGCACCCACATGGCAGCTGAGAACCATCTTTAACTCCAGTTCCAGGGGAAACCGACACCCTCTTCTGACCTCTGTGGCATTGCATGACACGGGTGCACAGACCTACATGCAGACGGTACATTTATACACATACAAAAATAAAAATAAAGTTAAAAAAAATAAAATAGCTGATTGGGTTGGGGCTAGAGCACTTGCCGACTATACACATGACCAGAGTTCATCCTAGCACTGCATGTAGCCCCGTCATGTGTAGCCCCCTCATGTGTGGCCCCCTCATGTGTAGCCCACCCTTTCCTGGTTCTTCATATGTCCATCATTTTTTTGTTAAAAGCAGGGGGGAGAGACCCTGTCTCGAAAAGGCAAAAAAAAATAGCCCTTATTTTAGAAGTTTTATACATACAGAAAAATTACGATGGTACAAATTCCTTATGCCATATTGTTTCTCCTATTTTAACATTTAACATTAGTATAAGTTTGTTGAATTAGAGTCCATGTCTTTGTATATACTTGCTTTTTGCTCAGTGTCTTCTGCCTCCTCCAGATCTCATCCAGGAAATCCTTATTCTCAGTGTCATGTCCTCTTGGGCTTGCCCAGGACTTCCAGGCACTATGCTCACCTTGGATGATTCCCGTTCCATCTGAGAATCAGCCATTTCCCCCAAGGAGTCATGATTCCTTTTATTTGATATTGGCATTAGAAATCAAGATTTGGTGGCTGGAGAGGTAGCTCAGTTAGCAGAGCTCATGGTGCGAGCACGAAGGCCTCAGTTCTAGCCCCAGAACCCATGCACAAACCCATATGTGCTGACTTGTCCTTGTAATCCCAGAGCTCATGGTGCAGACACAGGTGGATTCCTGGGGCTCACTAGCCAGCGCAGCCTAGCCTACCTGGGGAGCTCTGTGAGAGACCCTGTGTCAAGAAACAGGGTAGACAAAGCCTGAGGAACAGCACTTCAGGTTGTCCTCTGGCTTCCACACATAGACACACAGGCATACAAATAAACATGTGCACCTGTATCCATGTGAATGCACACACACACACACACGCGCACACACACACACGCACACACACACACACAAGAAACCGAGTTCTGTATGTGTTTCCTTTATTTTTTTTGAAAGATAATTTTGCTGCATATAAGCTTCATGGTTGAACTGAGGAGATATCTTGGTCAGTTAAGTGCCTGCCACAGAAAGCTTGAGAAGTGGAGTTTAGATCACAAGCACCCATGTAAAAGTCAGGTGTAGTAGTCACACCCCTGTAACCCCAGTAGTGGTGGGGTTGGGGCGCTGGCAACAAAAAGATACCTAGAGCTCATTGGCAAGCCAGCCTAGCCAAAGCGATGGAGTCCCAGGTTCAGTGAGAGATCCTGTCTCAAAAAATAGAGTGGAAGGCCATCAAAGAGGACAACCAACATTGACTTCTGCCAACACATGCACTCAAATGCACATGTGGACACACTGTGCAAACACAAGCACAGGCTACACACATACACAATACACACATACACACATGCACACACAGTTTGTTTCTTTTGCTCACACAGTTTTTTGGTGACAGTTTTCTTCTCTCCATGTCCTCAGTGTTTGTCATCCCATTGCCCTGTGTCTTCCATTCTTTCTGGTGACCAGTAAGCTGTTGATCTCATTAAGGTGTTATGCAGGAAATTGTTTTCCCTTGTTGCTCTCAATGTATTCTCTTTGGCTCATCATTCTGCATTCTGAGCATCCTATTTGGATTGGATTTCCTTGAATTTATCCTATTTGGAGTTTAGCTTAATGTTTTTAAAATAAAAATTGGAAAAATAAAAAAAATAAAATAAAAATTGGAAAGCTCTTGCCATTGAGTCTTTGAGTAGATTTTCTATTCCTCTCTTCTCCCCTTCTGTTACTCCCATTCGATGTATGTTAGCACACTCAGTGGTATCCACATTTCTTTGAACCTGTTCATTTTCTTTGTTCTTCTGCTCCATCTGTTCTTTATATTGTATAATTTCTACCAATCTATGTTCAAGTTTACTGATTACTCCTTCTTATGTCTTAAACCTACTATTGCTTACCCTCAATAATGGAAATTTTCTTTTGTACTGAAAAGGGTCCCAAGGCCAGGAATGGTGGCACACATCTTTAATCCCAGTATTCTGGAGGCAGAGGCAGTTGGAACTCAGTGACATCGAGGCCAGCCTGGTCTACATAGTGAATTCTAGGCCAGCTGGGGCTATGGGGATACTACTTCTAAGAAAAGAGGTCTCAGATTCCTTATTTAAAAATTAATTTCCTCCCCTCCTCCTTCTCTTCCTTCTCCTCCTTTTTTTGGGGGGGGTCTTTTTGAGACA
The DNA here is from genome assembly GCA_009823505.1 of Rhizomys pruinosus. Classification (NCBI taxonomy): domain Eukaryota; kingdom Metazoa; phylum Chordata; class Mammalia; order Rodentia; family Spalacidae; genus Rhizomys; species Rhizomys pruinosus. The sequence continues at coordinate 6,616,441 of VZQC01003255.1, read as the reverse complement.
GGGTCACCCAGACCCCCCAGACATGCAGTTTCCTTTTATGATGTCCTCTGGTCTTTGAATAGCTGCTTTGACAACCATAACCTGCCATTGGACTTCTGCAGAGGCAGTTTGTGTCGCCTGCTTTTTGTGTTTTCTTTTTTGTGTGGCTTATACTTTGTTGTTTCTTTGCTCTTTTCATAATTTTGAGTTGTCATTGTTTAGCAGTTCTGTTAGACCAGGTCAGTAGATTCTGCTTCCCCCACTGCTGGCTTCTCAGGGTTGGGGGGCAGTCTTGTTGTGCCTGCAGCTTGACATCCAGGGATGATTGCTGTTCCAGTGAGTTCTCCTTGGTTTAATCTTCCGCTAAACTCCTGGCTGCCCACACTGGCATCAAAACTCAGCTATTAGCCTATATTAATTCTTAGTTTCTCTGTTACTTTCAACAGTTCTCTGACACATAGTCTTACATTGGAATCCAATTTTAAGTCAGGCTTCTTTGCAGGGAGCACGATGTTATCAATCCTTGAGTCTTTCTCCAAACCCAGTAAGGGGCTTTTTGGTTTGTTTGTCTGGTTCTGCTAAACGTCTGGCTGGTCTAGTGTTTAGTTGCTATTCATAGTATTGAACCAAGAAGCTCCTTTAAATTGGCTGTCCCAAAGATCTCCACTGTTCCCTGCAGAGTCCTTAGGTACAGCTCCTCACACACTCTTCCGCGGTTTAGGCAACTATCCAAAGCTCTGGGAGTGACAGTCTCGTCCTCTGTGCAAAACTCCTGCCATGGACATAGGCATGGGAACAGTGGACCACATTTCCTGTAGCAATGCCCTACTGTGTACGTGAAATGCTCTGTAGGGATAGTTGTCTCTGGTCTTCACAACATGACTGTCACAGCTGTGGTATATGTTTTGATGCTTTACAATGTTGTTCCTCTCCCTCCTCCTTTTTTCTCCAAGATAAGATCAGCCCAAGCTAACTTTAAACTCCCAATCCACCTGCCTCAGCCAGCCCTCTAAATTCTGGTATGTGTTGTCATTAGAGAATATCTTCTACATTCTGGGATTACAGGTATATGCTGTTGTTACAGAATATCTCGGGTATTCTCTAATCAATGTCCTGACAAGAAAGAATATGCACTGTAGTTCTGGGCACAGCTATCTGACAGGGGAGAATATTCACTAAACAGTTTATATTGACTTATGGAAAACAAGTTAATAGTAATTCATTTTCTTGCACCACAGTGAATCAAAGCAGTGTTTCTCTAACTGTAAACTAATCACATGGAGATGTTGTTAAAGTATGGGTTGGCTGGAGAGATGGCCTAGTGGTTAAGAGTGCTGACCGCTCTTGCAGAGGACCCGGGTTCAATCCCCAGCACCCACATGGCCGAGAACCGTCTGAATACTCCAATTCCAGGAGAACTCCAGTTCCAGGGGAATCCGACACCCTCTTCTGACCTCCGCGGCATTGCACGACACGGGTGCACAAACTTGCATGCAGACAGTACATTCATACACATACAGAAATAAATAAAATTAATTTAAAAAAAGTATGGGTTGGGTCTGGGGTGGCCCAAGTCTCCATTTCTAACCTGTTCCCAGGTAATCCCAGTGCCAGAGATGCAAGGAAGTCAAAGGTGATCCCCAGAAGAAGGTTCGATAGCACAGGTTGACCTAATAAATAGCAGCATTCCAATTACAATACCAAAGAGTAGTTTTCTTCTTCTTTTCTGTCTTTGTCTTTCTTCATTTCTCTTTCTCTTAATCCTCCCTCCTGCTGCCCCCCCCTTCCTGCAATCTCATGTAGCTCTGGCTGCCCTCAAACTTAAATATAACTAAGAATAACTTAAACTCTTACTCTTCTGCTTCTACCTCCTGAGTACTGAGTTTATATACCTACTTAAGCTACTGAAATGTGTGCTTAAAATGGTTAAAATAGCAAATATTTATGTCTATTTTATAATAAAAGATGACAGGAAAGTGGATTGAAACAGATGAAACCAAAGTGTATGCAAATACACAAGTTTTAACAAAAAAAAACCAAGAAATCAAAATAAGGAAAGCACAATCCTTAATAAAGGAGAGAAGGAAAGGAAAAAAAATGAGGGAGGAGAAGCAAGGTCTAGTCTTTCTAGTGTTTCTGAACTAGATGAAAACATCACAATCAGAATCTGAGAGGGTCCCACCCTTTGTGAAGGTAGCCTTCAATTTTGGAAGCACTTTGAGTTGGGGGAGCAGTTCAGGAGCTCCCAGGGTTCTGTGGGCTAATGGGTCCCTCCCAACCCAGGACAGGGCCAAAGCCTACATCTTGAACAAGAAGTTATGGAAGCAGCTAGCTGAGTTCCGGGCACCCCCAGTGATGATGTACGTTAAGGAGAAGATCATGATTGGGGATCTGGAGAAGACCATCAAGATGTGGGAGAGGAAGGTGGAGATTGCTGAGGTGAGCCTGTGTCTCCCAGGCTGGATGTAGTCCCCTTGATTTAGCCTTCTCCGTGGGATCACCAAGTGTCTCCCGCCCTCAAGCTCTTTAGGATTTTCTTAGTATGAGATTATAGAGATGTTAGTTGTTATATCTGTGAGAAATCTTTGCAGTTGCTTCAACCGTTAAATGAATAATGGATTTTTTTAAAAGCTCCTGCTTCAAGGTTAGGGATAATATTTAGGTATCAGGAGAGACTCTCTATACTGTGATCTTAGTTGCTTGTTTATATAATGAATTCTAGAAGCTTCTGAATCTCCCCACACCGTGGTTAATTTAGTAACTGCTACTTTTTTTTTACATGAAGATGACAGTTTTTTAAAGAAAATGAGAGATAACTGGTTTTTAATAGCACTGAGAAGCCAGCTCCATGAGTTTACATAGTTGCCATGAGCTTTGTGTCTATAACTAAGCTTGTAGGCTCTGAAGCGGGCAGCACGGGGACCACTGGTGTGGCTTTGTGTCTATAACTAAGCTTGTAGGCTCTGAAGCGGGCAGCACGGGGACCACTGGTGTGGCTTTGTGTCTATAACTAAGCTTGTAGGCTCTGGAGCGGGCAGCACGGGGACCACTGGTGCTAGTGTTGGCAGCCGGCACTCCCGGACCTCCCTGGACCTGCACGCAGGGGACCGCTAGTGTGGCTGAACAGCACTCCCGGGCCCACCTGGACCTGCACACGCAGGGGACTGCTAGTGTGGCTGAACAGCACTCCCGGACCTCCCTGGACCTGCACACGCAGGGGACCACTAGTGTGGCTTGACAGCACTCCCGGACACCCCTGGACCTGCACACGCAGGGGACTGCTAGTGTGGCCTGACAGCCCAGTCGGCTGCTGGAGAGACTGGGAACTTTCCCTGGATCCCAGCTCCGTTTCCTTTGCATGGTCACTTGGTGATAGGGAGGACATTAGAGTCCTGACCTGTGTCTGTCACAACTGGAACTGAGACACTGCAGAAGCCCCAGCAGTGGCCCACATGTCTCACTTTCCTAGAGAGAAATTCTTCTAAAAGAGTCTTTTTCTGAGACAGGATCTCACATATCCCAGGCTAGCCTGAAGAGGATCTTCTGATCCCCCTGCCCCCACACCCCGTGTGCCCCACTCCAGGTTTATAGGGTGCTGGGACTCAAACCCAGGCCTTCATGCATGCTGAGTAAGAACTGAACCACCTAAATTTTATCTGCAGTCCTACCAGTCTTTTGGATGGATGTTCCCACGGTGCAGTCCACCAGCTGGCACACAGCAGGACCCTGTCCCCCAGGGTCGTCCATCACGTCAGCAGGGTACAGTTGACACTGGCTTTTAGATCAGGCACACTCAGTTTTTCTCAAGTGACCTCCTTTTTCTGTTTTGCAGATGTCCTTAAAAGGCTACCGCAAGGTTTGGAATAAAATGAAAACATCTGACGAGCAGCTGCAGACAGTCCGGCCCCTGGGAAGCAGCCGGGGGCAGCCCGCAGCTCGCACGCCAAGAAGTGATCCATTAAAGTTCTCTAGTATTTTCCCGTCATGCAGTTCTGTGTTCCCTGTACCCAGCTAGTGCCCTCCATGGGCAGGTTGATGGTCACCATGGTCATCAGAGGGCCATATCTGCCCATGGGAATGTCTTCCCAGCCTGAACCCTGGAACCCTTACCACTGAAAGAACCACAGAGCACTCTGATGGTTTGACACTTGTTAGCCTACATTTAGTTCACAAGCACAAATGGAAGTGACCTTCCCTAATCCGGGAGTGGGATGGAGGAGGGAGAGCAGCCCAGTGCTGCTGTGGGCCTGCCCATGGCAGCCCAGGCAGCACCTGCCAAGAACAGACACCAGAACAGCATGGTGGGTGCCTAGCACCTTATGCTCTGACCTTCTTCAGTGTGGTGGTAGGTTGGCTCCTCGCTAGACACCGCTGCCCAATAAAACAAGCACAAGGGACATCAAGATCCTTTCTTGGGGCCTGTGCAGCCTGTTCTGACCAGCCACAGCCGCGCCCTCTCCCACCTCCCCACCATAGTAGTCATAGTACATGGGTTGAACGGCCACCTTCGAAGTCCAGCCTGTTTCCTGAAGACCCTTGACTCTGGTGTCCTGCCCTTCTCTAGAGTCATATTTTGGCTCCTGGTACAGAGTGGACCCTCTTTGTACTTGAGTATAGGATTGGGGCCATTCAACATGGCCCTGTTGAGAATTTATGTTCAACATCATGCCAGGATGTCCTTGGGCATAGGAGTCGGGGGGCAATTCCTCCCAGGGATGGAGTGAGGTCAGCAGAGGGTCGACTCTCCTGGCCTTGGCCATGATCCAGTCGCTGTAGCCTTCCACGTTGGAGTACAGAAACAGGCCAGGACAGGAGTCGCCGCCGTAGGTCACGAGTCCTCGGAGGACCCAGAGTTCTAAGTGCTTTACCTGACACATCATGGGGCTTCCTGGTTCCCCCTGTGATGAAGGACAGAAGTCTTTAAGTCTCAGAAAAATGTTAATAGTAGATCTTGCGCTACTGTCTGTAGAATTGTCTGTTCTAGGTTTTGCACCGTTTCTCCCTGGAAATGGAAATGGGGCTAGTTATAATAGGACACCATTCCAAATGCAGATAGCACCACCACCACTGCCCTCTCCTTCTTCTCTCTCCGTCTCTCTTTGTCTCTCTCTCTCCTTTCTCCCACTTTGTTTGTAACAGGGTCTCTTGTAGCTCACTTACTATGTAGGATGAGGCTGAACTCTTGATCCTTGCACTCAGCCACCTCCTGAGTGCAGGGATTACAGGCCCATGTTACCATGCCTGGTTTTCTTTAGGCAGAGGTGAGGATCAGAGCCCTGAACGCAGAGCTTCATGTATGTTAGGCTGGGACCCCCCTGGCTGAGCTACTTCCCCAGCTCAACCTTTTATTTATTTATATTTTATGTGTATGCGTGTTTTACCTGCATTATGTAAGTGCACATGTGTGTGCCAATGCATAGAGCAAAAGAAGGTGTTAGATTCCCTGGAACTGAAGTTATAGACAGTTGTCAGCTGCCATGTGGGTGCTGGGACTTGAACCAGGGTCCTCTGGAAGAGCAGCCAGTGGCCTTACCTGCTGAGCCATCCCGCCAGCCACCCAGCCTTCCCTCTTGGTCCCAGCCTGCCTTCAGCCTCCTGGCCCATTTTTCACTGTTCTCCTCTCTCTACCACTTTGACTGAGTCCTCCCTCTCTTTTGGCTACTCATTCTTCAAATATCAGTATTTCTTTCCTTTCTGGCTTGGAATGGTCCCACTTCTGAGCCCTTTTCTTTCTTGCTTCCTAAGGAGAGAGAGGCAGAGTTTGTGGGCGCACACTCCCAGGTGGGCTCACAGCTTTCCCAGCCCAGGCAGCAGCTGGCATACTGTGCCCTTCCCCTGGGTCTCAGAAATACTTCCCCACACCGTATCTTACTAAGACCACTAGGCAGAAGCTCACCATGCCTAGCTAGCTGTGTGCCTGTGCCATGCAGGCAGGAGCTGGGTATGCAGTGTGTACTCTGTGAAGTATGTTACAGTCACCTTGGGATCTATAAAAGGTCATCAGTTTTCTGCAGAAAGCTGAAGAAAATGGAGCAATAACAAGATGACTAACAGGGGCCATGTATCCCTACCTGTACCCTTCACTCCCTATCCCAGGCCCCCTCCTCTGGGTGTGCCCAGTCTCTACTCCTACCGTGGTCCATTGTGGTCTGAGATAGGAGAAGGACTAGTCACCCTCCTTGACCTATATGGCCTCCTCGAGAGAAGAAGCAAACTGTGTGGAATGAGGCAACCCGAGGGCAGGCGGCAGCCACGAACAGGAAACAGTTGGCAAAGGCTCAAGGATGAGAAGCCGGGAGGCGAAGAGTAGGCGTCGCAGCCCCTTCCCATCTGAGGTCTGGGCACTGTCTGCAGGGGTGTTATCTCCCAGTGTACCCACCCTTGCTTAGGAAGTTGGGGGCAGAATAGAGTGGAGAGTGAAAGACGGCACAAGAACGGTTAGCAAGCAGGCAGTGGGGAAACGTATAAGCTCTGCAGATGCGGCCCTGCCTGGGTAACCTTTCAGAAGCCAGGCCAGGTGCATGGGCAAGGCATTCTGGACCTCATTCCCTGCTGCTCCTCCAGGGAAGGGGGAGCCCAGCAGTCTCATGTTTACCACAGTCTTGCATCACCCCACACTGCTGAACAGCAGAAGGGACAGCTGTCATTCTGAGTTCTGGCCAGAACACTTGGGACTCCTGAACAGCCCTTGTCTACAACCCAGTGAGGCTGTTTGGGGGATGGGCTCCCTGGTGAAGAATGGTGTGGTCCCCCATTCCCAACTAGTCTGAACTATGTTTGAAGAAGGAAACAATTGCAATTTAGGACACAGGGCTTGATGGCGCTGGCTCCTGCATGGTCTTACAAGTTGCTATTGACCCTGGGCACTGAATGAGCAGGTTGTATTGTTGTTCTGAGTATTTTTTCTTCCCTATAACCTAGCAGAGCTACGATTTCTGAAGTCAAAGCAGCAGAGGCCACCTATGCCAAGGCCCCTCTGAACAGCTCTGTCATCTCACAGGGATTAGCTACCACACAAAGGGGATCTTTCATTGAGTGATTCTCTCCCTTGACATCCCACAGAACCTGTAATAATGGTCAAAATACAAAATTAAAAAGGGTGAGAAATGATCTCAGAGCAGTTCTGTTTCTGATTTTGGAGAGAAACCTCAGGGTCTCTAGACACTAGGTCACATTTCTAAGAGTGGAAAAATTTCAAAGTACTTAAGTCACCATTTACATGATTTGCAAGTACAATTCAGTTCAAGATCAAAAGACTGGGGTGGAGAGTTGGCTCAGTGGATGAAGTGCTTGCCACGTAAGTGTAAGGACTGGAGTTCAGATTCCCAGAACCCACATAAATGCTGGGTGGCCTCAGAAGGCTGAGACAGGGGATCCCTAGGAGAAGCTGGCTAGCTTAGACTGACTGTAACTGACAAACCAGTAAGCTCTGGGTTCAATTGAGAGACCCTGTCTCAAAGTAGAAGGTGGAGAGTGATTGAGGAATACTTCTGATTTTAGCCTGGGGCTTATACACATACATGCCCACACCCACACCCATACACAAAGGGCAAAAGTAAATAAAAGACTTCCTAAGGGTGCCACATTTAAAAACCAACCTGAACTTTTCAGGGATATGTGAAGAGGTGATCACTTAACATATAATTTTCATATTCCACAGAGTCTAAACACTCTTAACCGATTAACATCTTTGAAATGAAGGTGTGTTTTGCATCATTTGATACCAAAGTCTAAGTGGCATCATTCTTTTATTTCTTAGCATTATGTAAAAGTATATTTAAGTCTATAATTGGTGGCATCTTAGATTTGATGAAGTGTGATTCTGGATTAATGCAATGATTGTTTGCTGGGAGGATTTTACTAAATAGCTATGTTTTCTACTGTATTTTTTTAAAATTTTATTTATTTTGTATGTGTATGAATGCACTGTCTGCATGTAGGTTTGTGCACCTGTGTTGTGCAATGCCGTGGAGGTCAGAAGAGGGTGTTGGATTCCCCTGGAACTGGAGTTAAAGATGGTTCTCAGCTGCCATGTGGGTGCTGGGGATCGAACCTGGGTCCTCTGCAAGAGCAGTTGGCGCTCTTAACCGCTAGGCCATCTCTCCAGCCCCTTCTACTGTATTTTAAAACACCTAATGTAAGAAGTTTCTGGGGTCTCCACCTGGCAGCAGTCCAAGAACAAAGCAGACAATAAACTTGGAACCACCTTTGGAAGACCAAAGTTACTGCTTAATGAGAGCCAGTCTTTCATGCTTTTGTAAGCAAAAGGCTTTTAGCAAGAAGTGTGTGTGTGTGTGTGTGTGTGTGTGTGTGTATGTGTTTGTATGTGTGAGTGTGTGTGTGTGTGTCTGTGTGTGTGTAGACAGAATGAGATGGGGGCACTTTACCTGCTGGTCCAAGATTTTCCTCTTTCCTCTAATGTCGTTCACTAGTCTTGGAAAGCTGTACTTTCTGTGGGTTTAGATGCCATGGGACCTGAACCAGATGGTGGTGAATTCCACACTTTCCTCAGACAATAAGACCATCAGCCATAACTGTACAGACCTTGTTTGTGTAGAGGGCAAGGTTTCATTAGGAATAAACCCCTAATTTCTAGTAGAGTAGCCACAGAGGAGCAGCTAGAAGCTGTGGAGACTGTACTGTGGACAGCGGAGGCTGGATTCACACCTTTCAGTTTTAGCTCACTAATGAACATCTGTGGCTTAGATATGCTTAATTGTGTTACACAGAAAACAGTAACTCCCTAGTCCTTTTTGGTTTTTGAGAAGGATCTTACTAAGTAGCTTAGGCTAGACTTAAAAGTCATTTAATCCCACCCAGCACTCAGGAAGCAGAGGTAGGTGGATCTCTGTGAGTTCAAGGCCAGCCTATTCCACATAGTGAGTTCTAGGACAGCTGGAACTACAGGGAGACCCTGTCTCAAAAAGACCAAAAAAAAAGTCATGATCAGGGTTGGAGAGCCAGCTCAGTGGTTAACAGCACTGGCTACTCTAACAGAGGACCCAGGTTCAGTTCCCAGCACCGCATGGAAACTAACAACTGTCTGTAACTCCAGTTCCAGGGAATCTGATGCCCACTGTTGTCTTCCGTGGGTATTGCATGATATGGGGGTACTTAACATATATGCAGGCACAGCACTTAGACACATAAAAAATGTTCATAATCCCGGCACTCAGGAGGCAGAGGCAGGCAGATCTCTGTGAGTTCAAGGCCGGCCTGGTCTACGTGGTGAGTTCCTGGGTAGCTGGAGCTATAGGGAGACCCTGTCTCAAAAAAGACATTAAATAAATAAATAAATAAATAAATAAATAAATAAATAAATAAATAAAGTCATGATCCCTTAGCCTCCTAAACACCAGGATTGCAAGCATGAATTAGGTTCAGCCATTCAGCAAGGCTTTTTATCAAGCATTTGCTCAGGAGATAGCCAGAGTCCCAGGTCACTGTCCTTGCCTTCATGGAACTCCTTGTCCAGCAGGAAGGAGCTCCAGGGATCCCTTCATGCAGTCAATGATTCCTGTCAGGATTTGGCTTCTCCTTTGTCAGATTCTTACCAAGCAGACATCATTGGTTTCTGGATCAGTGTGGCTGCCACATTCTGTCTTCTGCGTTCTTTGTAAAGGACACATGTCAACATCTTTCACAGAGATTCTCCTCAAGATACTCATTGTCATGTGCTTTCCTGTCTGGACCATGCAACAGAAAGCCCAAGAATTATTAAGAAGAAGACAGTCCCTTAAGTCAACACAACCATTTCCAGACAAACAGGGATAAAAAGAAAACCTTCCTTCCTAGCTGACTCCTCCATAGAAACCTGAATCTGGGGCTGAATTTTTACTGAAAACTATCTTGGCTTTGAACTTGAATCTGTAAACAGGCAGAGAGCAAGTCACCCCTCCTCCTCAACTAAAGAATATCCATTTCCTTGATTTATTTAATCAGGGATGACAGAAAATGGGTATTTTAAACAAGAATACAATCAGCTCTAGTTCAGGAGATAATGTGTCCTCACTGCCTCAACACCTTGTGATGCTGCCTATATACTTTAGGTTTGGGTATAGAGCTGTGGAATGCAGTATGAGAAAAGCCCCAGAGAGCAGGCACTGGGAATCTATACCCTAGAAGCACAAGCAACCTGAATTACTAAGAGCAGCCTTAGAAGAGCTCATCCACGGCTCCCCCGCCCATTGCCAGCACACACACAGCTTCCTCTAGGAGAAGGATTGCATTAACTGCAGACGTGGGATTCCATCCTGACACCCAGCAGTTCTTGAAGGACGGTGGCTTGTGTAGCTTTTTGCCCAGGAAGCAGATGGCTTGGACCAGGTTGTTGAAACGTATGGCAGATTCTGTCTTCAAGAGGGCTATGTTATGGCTCTTTGAATTGTTATTATAGTCCTCATGGATGATGATGTTACTGATTGGGTACTCTGTGTGATCATTCTGTTTAGGATCCATGTTAGCTATACCAACCACAGCAATAATTTTCATCCTGGGGAGAAAGAAGGCAAAGGAATCTTGAGAAGTCAAGGCAGCAAGGACGCTTCCCACTTTCCCATTTGTCATGTTTTTGTTCAACTTAGCATTTTTTCTGAGTTGGTGTGTGTGTGTGTGTGTGTGTGTGTGTGTGTGTGTGTAGGCCACATGTGTACCAGTACCTGTGGAAGCCAGAAGAGAGCATCAAATCCCAGGTATCTGGACTTACAGGCAGTTGTGAGCTGCCATCATGGGTTCTAGGAACTGAACTTGGGTCTTCTACAAGAGTATGAAGCTCTCTTTTTTTTAATTAATTTTTATTGATGTTTTATGTATTTCAAACATCATTTTTCATTTCTGTTCAGGCATATTCCCCTATCCCTTCTCCCCACCCCACCCCAATCCATCCCAGGTCATGTGCTCTATCATAACTGTCCTGTATCTTTCTCTCAGTCTTTTTTTAAGCTTAGGAATTCACATTTTCCTCCATTAATTTCATGTTCTTCTAAAATATGGATACATACTCTCCACCTATATGCAGTAATTACATAGTCTGAAAATAATTGGTGGGTGGATTCTAGAGCTCATTGAGGGATTCACATTATGACAACATAGTTGCTTACAGATAAACCAGAAATATAACCATACTGTCATTCAGCTTGCCTTTCATCTGGGGGATTTGGTGTTAGCATCCACAAATGAGGGAAACCATTCTCTGTTTGTCTTTCTGGGACTGTGTCTCCTCACTCAGCATAATGGCTTTGAGCTCCATCCATTTACCTGCAAAGTTCATAATGCCATCATTCTTTACTGCTGAATAATACTCTGTTGTGTAGATGTACCACATTTTTGTCATTCACTCATCTGTTGAGGGGCATATGGGTTGGTTCCAGCTCTTCACTATTGGGAAGAGAGCTGCAATAAACATGGATGTGCA
>VZQC01003255.1:6398751-6603521 GCA_009823505.1 Rhizomys pruinosus | reverse complement strand
CTTTAGCTATTGGGGTCTTTTTTTTTTTTTTTTTTGTGTGTGTGTGTCTAGATTTGATTGGGAAAAAAAATTTTTTTTATTTTGGTGGGCGTGGTAGCATACACCTTTAATCCCAGCACTCGGAAGGCAGAGGCAGGTGGATCTCTGTGAGTTCAAGGCTAGCCTGATCTACATAGCGAGTTCCAGGACAGCTGGGACTACAGGAGGACCCTGTCTTGAAAAGACAAAAAAATCTTTTATTTTTATCTTTATTTTATTATTTTTTATTTTCTGAGTATGAGTGTATTGCTTGCATGTGTATAAGTGCACCTCATGCATTGCCTGCAGAACTCAGAAGAGGGCATTGGATCCCTTGGAACTGGAGTTACAGATGGTTATTAACCACCATGTGGTGCTAGGAACCAAATTCTGATCCTCTGCAAGAGCAGTCAGTGCTCTTTAACTACAGAGCCATCCCTCTAGTCCCCCATCTCTTCCAATATATATCATATAGGCTATTTACAAAGTACATATTACACTACACTAATACTATGCATAATAAGAGATTATACAATAACTTATGATCTGTGACATTGGACACTGGTCTCTTTTTTGTTTTCATTTTTTTTATTTATTATTTTTAGGTTAGTGTATGAGTGTATTGCCTGCAGTCATGTCATGCAGTTCCCCCAGAGGTCAGAAGAGGGTGTTGGATCCCCTGGAACTGGAGTTATGAACAGTCATTAGCTGCCATGTGGGTGCTGAGAATTGAACCTGGGTCCTCTGCAAGAGCAGCTAGTGCTCTTAACCACTGAGCCACCTCTCCAGCACCCACCCACCGTCCCACCCCTTTTTTAAAGATGAGTCTCATGTAGCCCAGGCTGGTCTCGAGCTCAATACATTGCTAAGGACGACCTTGACTCCTGAACCTCCTGCTGCAACCTTCTGAGTGCTGGAATCACAAGCTTGTGCCACTATGCCCAGCCTTGGACATTTACATTCTGGCATTCTGTGTAATTAGCCATCCTATGGAAAACTTTGTGCATAAAACTTTTCCAGTGGTTAAAATTATTTCCTGGGGGCTGGAGAGATGGCCTAGTGGTTAAGAGCTCTGACTGCTCTTGCAGAGGTCCTGGGTTCAATCCCCAGCACCCACATGGCGGCTGAGAACAGTCTTTTTTTTTAATTTTATTTATTTCTGTATGTGTATGAATGAACTGTCTGCATGCAGGTTTGTGCACCCGTGTCGTGCAATGCCGTGGAGGTCAGAAGAGGGTGTTGGATTCCCCTGCAACTGGAGTTCTCCTGGAATTGGAGTTTCAGATGGTTCTCAGCTGCCATGTGGGTGCTGGGGATCGAACCCAGGTCCTCTGTAAGAGCGGTCGGCACTCTTAACCGCTAGGCCATCTCTCCAGCCCAGAGAACAGTCTTTAACTCCAGTTCCAGGGGAATCTGACACCCTCTTCTGACCTCCGAGGCATTGCACGACATGGGTGCACAGACCAACATGCAGACAGTACATTCATATACATTAAAAAAAAAAAAAGACCAAAATAATTATTTCCTTACTGCTGATTGATTCTCAATGGTAGAAGTGAAGTATTTTACAATTTTTTTTATTCAAAGCCAGTGTTTTATTGAAGCTCTGTGCATTTCATACAAAATTACATCACAAATCAAATCTAGACCCATGCCCCCTCTCCCTGTCCCCCCAACACACTGGAGCTCATGCATTCTGCTAAACATGTTTTTCTTTTTTTTTTTTTTTTTTTTTAATTTATTTTTTTAAGGGATTCTACAATACAATGACACAGTTGTTTGCAGATAGCATTGATGTCACTCATTATGTCATACAATCAGGTAATTGGTGCATTTTGCAAGTATCTATGTCCAAATTTTGAACAACCCAAGGTTCCCATAGACTAGTTGGAGAAGCTTGTATGCACAGACATGTTGATCAATCAGGAGTCCAGACTATACAAATATTTATGAAGACATTTCAGAAATGTTTACCAGAACATTTCCTTTAATTATGTTTATGATTTTCCTGCTTCTGGTGTATAATTTGGAGAATACAGAAAAGATCAGTTAGAGAATAGAGATTATGTGTGTTCTGAACTCCCAAAGAAAAGCATTCAGAAGTTGCTTCTGTATTTCCTTCCTCTTTTCTCTGTGTACTTCTATCCCAGGCCATCACATTTGTGAGGCTCAGGGTAGGCGTCTTAGGGAAAGGGTACCTACTGACTCCCTTAACTTATTCCTGCAGGCCCTGGAAGAAAGGGTGGCATCTCTAGTTATTATGACAAAATCACGTGTCCCTCCTAAATAGGACAAAATGGTATTTCACTTTTTGTTTGCACCACCCTCAGTCCTCTGAGCAAAGGAACCTGAGCCACCCCCAGAACTGAGCACCACCTGCCTTGAGTCCCATCTGTCCCTAGGCCTGGAGGACACCCCGCCTACCCTGCCCTCTAGGAAGCTCGTGTGGCTGCGGGCAGGAACACTGGCCTGTGTTGGAACATGGAGGCAATGCTGAGGATCCAGAACTCGCTGATGATGCAGCCAAACGCCAAGTGGCTGTACTGTGTGTCCTGCAGTGACACCACCCAAGGGAACTCTCCACTTCCAACCAAGTTCTCCTTCCCGTGATCTGTCCATATAGTGATGACTTCTGCATACCCGAACTCGCAGTAATGACATGTCCTCTACTGAGGCAAAGAGCTGCCTCCCGGGAGGTACGCCACGCCCAAGCCCTTGAACTCTTCTGCTGGTTATCTTGCTTGTGGTGACTCTACTCTGCATCCTTGCTCTTGTGCTTCTTTCTACGGATCTTCTACATAAAAAGATATGGGGTGGGGCCGAGCGTGGTGGGCACGCCTTTTAATCCTAGCGACTTGGGAGGCATAGGCAGCGGATCTTTGTGATTTTGATGCCAGCCTGGTCTACAGAGTGAGGTCCATGACAGCTGGGATAGACAGGGAAACCCTGTCTCGAAAAAGATTAAAAAAAAAAAAAAAAAAAAAAGCTAAATGCAGGGGCTGAGAGATGCCTACCGTTAAGAGTTTCAGACTGCTCTTGCAGGACCCTGGGTGTCGATCCCAGCACCCACATGGCGGCTGAGGAACCGTCTTTAACTACCAGTTCCAGGGGAATCGCACCCATCTTCGACCTCTGTTCACGGCATCTGCAGACGACAGGTCGTGGTGCAAGACTACATGCAGACAGTACATTCATCACATAAAAAAATAAATTAAAAAAAGATATGGGGTACCCACCCCTAAATGGGACATCCATAACACAGCGCACAGGGGGGCGGGGGTGGGCGGGGGGCGGGGGTGGGCGGGGTGGGGGACGGGAGCAGTCTATGGCTGCTGACAGAAAGAGAACCCGGTTTTTTTTGTTTTTTTTTTTTGTTTTTTTTTTGGCCTTTTGCTTTTGTTTTGTCTTCAGGAACAAGACCCCAATCCTAAGCAGTCAGCTGGAAGCGCATGCAAATAAGGGCAACTCTAATTAGACTCATCAAATTGTGAAACAAAAATGAATATAGAAGAGGTCATGAATTCAGGAGGGAGTAATTGGGGGGACATGGAAAGAGTCGAAAGGGGGGAGGGAAGTGGAAAGGATGCGAATACAATGTTCTCATGTATGAAATCCTCAAATAAAAAAGCCAGGCATGGTGGTGCACACTTTTAATCCCAGAACTTGGGAGGCAGAGGCAGGCGAATCTCTATGAGTTCAAGGCCAGCCTGGTCGACATACTAAGTTCCAGGACAGCTGAGGCTGCAGAGAGACCCCTTCTCAAGAAGACCAAAAAAATTTTTTAGATGCTCAATGGTACTTTTGAACCTGAAAGTCATAGACTATTGCACTATTGCTATTGATGCTTCTCTGCTGAGCACAGCATCTCATGCCAGGACATGTCAGCCATCTTTTTCTACAAAAGAGCAGGTGGGGCTGGAGAGATGGCCTAGCAGTTAAGGGTGCTTACTGTTCTTGCAGAGGACCTGGGTTCGATTCCCAGCACCCACATGGCGGCTGAGAACCGTCTCAGCCAATTCCAGAACTTCAGTTCCAGGGGAATCCGACACCCTCTTCTGAACTTCGTGGCATTGCACGACATGGGTGCACAGACCTGCATGCAGACAGTACACTCATAAACATAGAGGAAAAAAAGTGCAAGAAGGAAATTTGAGGAGTGTTGCAAATATCTTATCTTCAGTGGAGAGACACCATGGTGTGCACATCCAGTAAAACAGTCAATGGTGTATTCAAGAGCCATGGCTTTCAATCAGGTATAAATTTTAGCTAAAACTGTAAGCTGCATGCCGAGCCTCAGGACCAGGGAGGAGACAGGTGGTTCCTTCTTCCTCTCTGATCACCCATCATCCCACTGCAGTCCCTTGGCCCCCTGAGGTCGGTCACCAAACCCAGACAGTGAAACCAATCAGAGAGTACGCGAAGCCTGAAGTGGGGCTGAGCTGGGCTGAGCATGGCTTGAGGCAGGATCTGTCATGGTAAGAAGACGACCTCAGGTCTTCTGCATAGTCCAAGCGATAGGTGCCAGAAGAGCAACTGCAAGAAGAGCAACCCAATACAGATTTTAAAATATCCTAATCAGTATGCTCAGAATTAAAATGTGTCTTTTGAGATAGCCGATGGGTTATCCAATGCCAAGTAGTCATCTCTACACACATAACATATGAGTACCACTAAATGGAGTCAAAAGTTTTATATATGTATATGTGCATCTATATGTAAAAATAATTGAAGAAGAGGTCATTAAATTGAGAAGGAGTAGGGGGTGCATGGAAGGAGTTGGAGGAAGAGACAGGAGAAATGATATAAATAAAGTACTCATGTATGAAATTCTATAAATGCTCAAAATGTTCGAATTAGTCTTTGGGGCTGGAGAGATGGCTCAGCAGTTAGGAGGATCCAGGTTCAATTCCCAGCAGGCACATAAGAGCTAACAACCATCCTAATTCCAATTCCAGGGGAATCCAAGGCCTTCTTCTGACTCCGTGGGCACTGCATATGGGTGCACTTACACACATGTGGTGCACTCATACATATAAAATAAAAATAATAAAAAATACAAAAATTATCTGTCTTTAACACAAGAGATTGTAACTTGGGAGGTGGAACATGGAGGTATGGGCAGAGATATACATGCTTAATATAGGATGGACAGAATTTGAAATCTCAGTTAGCTATCTGAAAAGCCATGTTTTGAAGCTCTGCATGGTGGCCTGCAGGATTGCAGCTGTGCAACCTCAGCACATAACTGCCTGTCAATAAGAAATGCCAGACTGCAGCATCCAGTCAGATCAGTATCCCGAGACTTCCCCTGGACACCAGAAACTACAGGACCCAGTCTTAGTCTGGATCAATGTTACACAGAAGTGCCAGGAAGTCTGGCAGGATCTAACCTTCCTGCCCATCAGGGCTTTCAGCCTATTTCTGCCCAAAACCCCACTTAGGAGCTCTGGCGAGTCAGAATATAGTCCTCACAGGCCCCCACTTAGTGGCCCAGAATGGATAGTGCAGGCGCTACGAAATCAACCCAAGCTGTGGAGCCTCTTGCAGGTTGCTGGCTCCTAAGCACCCCTCCCCTCTCGAGCCCATGTACCCCATCTGTCACACGTTCCAGCTCGTGGGCAGTTCAGGGAAGAGGCAGTGGGGTTCCTTGACCTAGCCTCACGCAACTGTTCCACACTTCAGGAGAACTCTCCCAAGCAAAAACTGGAGCTAAGTCACCTTCTAGGCTCTGTAGAGTCCCGGGAGTCATGGAAGAAGGGGCAGGGCCAGCGGCCTCAGGCTGGTGCACCAGGCTTTTTCATTTAGTTCTTTGAATATATTTATTTTTTAAAGACTTTCTTTTTTTATTTTATTTATTTTTGTATGTGCATGAATGTACTGTCTGCATGTAGGTCTGTGCACCCAAGTCAGGCAATGCTGTGGAGGTCAGAAGAAGGCGTTGGATTCCCCTGGAACTGGAGTTAAAGACGTTTTTCAGCCACCATGTGGGTGCTGAGAATCGAACCCGGGTCCTCTGCAAAAGCAGTCGGCGCTCTTAACTGCTAGGCCATCTCTCCAGCCCTGAATATATTTAAAATAGTTGGTTGGGCGTGGTGGCGCATGCCTTTAATCCTAGCACTTGGGAGGCAGAGGCAGGCAGATCTTTGTGAGTTCAAAGCCAGCCTGGTCTACAGAGTGAGTTTCAGGACAGCTGGGGCTACAGGGAGACCCTGTCTCAAAATGACCAAAAAAATAATAATAATTAAAATAAAATAAAATAGCTGATTGGGGGCTGGAGAGATGGCCTAGTGGTTAAGAGCGCTGACTGCTCTTGCAGAAGACCAGGGTTCGATCCCCAGTACCCACATGGTGGCTGAGAACTGTCTTTAACTCCAGTTCCAGGGGAATCCAACACCCTCTTCTGACCTCTATAGAATTGCACGACATGGATGCACAAACCTACATGCAGACAGTACATTCATATACATACAAAAATAAAAATAAAGTTAAACAAAATAAAATAGCTGATTGGGTTGGGGGCTAGACCACTTGTCGACCATACACACGGCCAGGGTTCATCTCTAGTGCTGTATAGCCCCGTCATGTGTAGCTCCATCATGTGTAGCCCCCTCATGTGTAGCCCACCCTTTCCTGGTTCTTCATATGTCCATCATTTTTTGTTAAAAGCAGGGGGCGGGGGAGATACCGCAGACCTCACTGTTGCTCCTGTGGACCACTTGATTTTCTTTTTTTTATTTAATAACTGCTTTATTATATATTATATTATATTATATATATAATGTACACTGTGGGCATATCTGATGTCCTGGGAGCCAGAAGATGGCATTAGATCCCCTGGAGCTAGAACTGGAGTTACAGATGGTTGTGAGCTGCCATGTCAGTGATGGGATCTCTGGGGCTTTCTGGCCAGCCAGTCTAGCCAAATTGTTGAGTTCCAGGGTCAGTGAGAGATTCTATACCAAACAAAGGTGGCAAGCATTTGAGGAAGACACCCAGCATCAATCTCTGGCCTCTACATATATGCACATGCATGTGACATTTGTACAAGTGAACACACATGGATATGTACAGAGATCAGAAAAATTAGCATTTTTAAATTTTATATGTAATGAGTGTATTGTGTACACGTGTGTTAGTGCATCTGCGTTGTGCAATGAATGCCCATGGAGGTTAGAAGGTGTTGGATTCCCTGAAGCTGGAGTTATGGATGGTTATTAGCTGCCATGTGGGTGCTGGGAATTGACTGCAAGAGCAGTCAGTGCTTTTTACCAGAGCCATCTCTCCAGCCCCCGAATTAGCATTTCTATACAGAAACAACAAACTCTGTGAACAAAGATATCAAGAAAACATCTTACAGTAGCACAAAAATACTCAGGAATAAATTTGACCAAGAAGATAAAAGGTTTATCAACCAAAATAAATAGAACATTAATGAAAGAAGACACAAATGACTGGAAAGATATTCTCTGTTCATGGCCCAGAAGAGTTAATATTGTTAAACTCTCCATAGGACTCAATCTACAGATTCCATGTAATCCCTATCAAAATTTCAATGGCATTTTTTTCACAGAAATTTTAAAAAATCCAAATATTCAAATGGAACTGCAGAACATTCTTGCCACAAAAAACAACAAACAAAAAATCAAGAACTTGATTTCAAAGTGTGTGACAAAGCTATAGTAACCAAATAGAGAATTACTGGTGTAAAAAACAGATATACAGCCCAATGAAATAGAATAGAGTACAGAAGTCAATACATGGATTTATGACCAATTGTTCTTCAACAAAGGTTCCAAGAAGATGCAATGAGGAAATGATCTCTTCAGTACACAGCATTGGGAGAACTGGATATCCACGTGCAGAAAAATGAAATTGGACTAAAAGCGGATTAAAGACTTAAACATAAGACCTGAAATTATAAACCTGCAGCTTTAGAGGAAAATGTGGAGGAAAGCCTGACATAGGTCTGGAAATAACTTTTTGGATGACCCCAAAGCACAGGAAAAAGAAAAAAAGCAAAAGTAGATCAATGGACTGTGTGTGAGCTTTGCACAGCACCAACCTATGGTGAAGGAAAACATTTAAAAAAGATTTAAAGCAAAAGAATCAATAGAATGATGAATGGCCTATGGTGTGGGAGTGGAGTGTGCATCTGCAAATGTCTATTTAGCAAGGGATTAACATCCAAAACACCTGAGGGTCTCAGCTCAATAGTCTGAAAAAGATTCCAACATTCAAAACAAAAGGACAAGGAGCTGGGGGCATGGTGTGGGCCTGTAACTCTACCCAGCACTCAGGAGGCTGATGCAGGAGGATTCAAGTTCAAGATCAGCTGGGGCTATATAACAAGACCCTGCGTTAACCTCAGTGCAGAAATTTACCACTGGTCAAAGTACAGAGATTGAGGAGTGCTTAGCAGCACATGGCGCATCTATATCGCAACCTCCCCCAAGGCTTGGGCTGTCTCAAAGAAGGTGGAAAGACTCTAATAGCCAGAGGCCCCGGGGGGACCCGAGCAAAATGCCATCCTCTGGACTTGATGGAGCTGCTGCACTCAATGAGCTTACAGCAGCTGTGGTTGCTTGCACAAGACCTTCACAGGATCAAGCCAGTCAACTCTCTAGCACAGATTAGAGTCCCCACTCCTGCCTCCAAGGAGCTATTGACACTGATGGCTGCTGGGGGAGGGGGAGTCAGTTTAAGATTATGGCCCTTGGTAGGTCAACCACATTCCAATGATGGCCCCATAGTCCAAACTGACAAATTCAACTCATGGGTTAGCAAAAAATAAATAAGACACCAAGAAGGGGGGCTTGAGAGAGAATCTGGGAGGGGTTGGGGGGGTTAAGACGAGGGTGAATATGATCAAAATACATTGTATGCATGTATGAAATTCTCAAATAATTAATAAAAATATTTTTAAAGTGATAATATTTTCAAATTTTTTTAATGCTTAAAAAGACTTGGATAGATAGTTCTCAAAAAAAGATATACAAGTGGCTGGCAGGTGTACAGGAAATATGTTCAATATCACTAACCATCTGTCAGAATGGCTGCTTTCAAAAAGACAAGTATTGGCAAGGCTGTGGAGAACAGGAAACCCCTGCACAGAGATAGGAAGAATTTAAAATAGTGTAGCTATTATGAAAAGCAATATGTAGGTTCCCCAGAAAAGAGAAACAGAGCTATATATAATCTAGCAATCCTACTTCTGGCTATACATAAAAAGTAAAACCAGCATAGCAAAGAGATAAAGGCACTCTCTGTTTCTCGCAGCATTGTCCAAAACAGTTACAATATGGAATCAAACTAAGTGTCCATTAACAGATGAATGGGTAATGGGAACGTGGTATTTAGACATCTACATTGGAATACTATTCAGCCTTAAAGAAGAAAATCTTGCCATTTGTGACAACACTGGTGAACTTAGAGGACACTATGCTCAGAGAACAGAGGGACAATTAGAATACAAATTCATACACACACAAAAAAAGAATACAAATTCACTTATGTGTGGAATCTAAAGACTGCACAGAAGCAAGAATAGAATGGTGAGTGCTGAGCTGGGGAGCTGGCTCAGTAGATAAAGTGCTTGCTGCATAAGTCCCAAGACCTGAGTTTGGATTCCCAGTACCATGTAAAGCTAGACACAGTGGTGCATGTCTATAACCCTGGTGCTGGAAGGCAGACAGGTAGACTCCAGGGCCTTTCTGGCCAGCTAGCCTGGCCCAAACAGTTCAGTGAGAGACCCTGTCTCAATAAGGTGGAGGATACACGGAGACACCCAGTGTTGACCTCTGGCCTCCACACGTACACACAAAGGTAAGTGTGCCTGCATGCACACATGCACACATGTGCATACATCACACACATACAGTGAAAAGAAACATATTGTACACTCTATTATCTATCATCTATTTATCTATCTATCTATCTATCTAGTGTATAATTTTGTCAATTATACCTTAAAGCTGAATGAAAAACAAGAGGGAAAAGAGATGACTCTAAATTTTGTTGAAAGTCACAGATTAAGGTGAAGTTCCCAATATGTCCCCAATGGTAGGTCATTTCCCTTCTTAGCTCTCTGAAATTATCAGTAACATAACTGGTGATTGATGAACATTTAAACTGTTACTGATTTTGGAAATATTAACAGATATCCCTGAAATGTTGTCCCACACATCCCCGTGTACAAGAAAGGTAAAGGATCCCCTTCAGATTCCACGTGATGACATGCTTGCTAAAGACACCCTCCCCAGCCTGTACAGAGAGCATGCCATCATCTGTCTTTCTGGGGAGTATTTTTCCTAGATATAAATCAACTTGCATTATATTTCTCAGTGTTAACCAAAGCTCTGGAGTTAATGGAAACTACATCTAACCACATTCTGTACGAGTCTTGGGATCTGGAGCTAGACCTAGAGGCAATCTTTCCCCAGGGCTCTGGGGCTGGCCGGTTCCCAGTTCTGCCTGGGAACAGCCTTGCTCCCCAAGGAGCTTCAGAGTTTTCTCAAGTGAGAAGTACACGGCCATCTAGCCACCAGCTGTGCTGTACTGAGACAAAATTTGCCCTTTGTCCTCAAGGATCCCATTGCAAATTAAATTGGTGGCTTTGAGGTCAGCTTTTTTGCGGGAGGGGTTTGAGACCTGGTCTCCCTATAGCTCTAGCGGACTGGAATTCAATATGTAGAACAAGTTGGCCTTGATCTCACAGAGATCCTCTTGCCTCTGTTTCCAGAGTGCTGGGACTAAGGTTGTGTGTCCCACATAGTACTGAGGCTCGCTTTTTATACTGAGGATGGCCAGGCTGAAGACAGCAGTTTCTGTACAACCTTGCAAGTGCTCATAGGGAGGGAGACCCTGCAGCCAAAGCACAGGGTGGAGTCAAGTCAAGTTCAATGCCTAGACCTTCAGAAGGCCATCTGCTGTAGAGACAAGCTATGAAGCTATGAAACAGGAAGGGAGCTCGAGCCTGGGTTTTTTTTTTGTTGTTGTTGTTCTTGCTGTTAAATGCATTATGGAAAGCTACACTGGAAAATGTCTGACAGCCTAGAAGAGTCGCACCTCTCCTGGGGGTGAGTTGAGGATGTGGGGGTGGTGTGCAGGAGAAAAGCTCTTTATTTTTGGCTTCATTCAATTTTGTACTTTTTTTTTTAATAAGTCTGTGTTACATTTATGTAGTAAGGGACATTTAGAGGATGCAGGGTGTCAAAGGATGACAGCCTCTCTATGGTGTTCAAAGCACCACAGATTGTTTAAGAAGATCCTAGTATAAATAGCAACAAAAATTATTGTGTTTCAGAAAGGCCATGATGTCTTAAACATTAATCAGCCAACAGCACTTATTTTTTTTTTAATTTTTTTTTTTATTATTTATTTTTGTATGTGTATGAATGTATTGTTTGCATGCAGGTCTGTGCACCCGTGTCGTGCAATGCCGCGGAGGTCAGAAGAGGGCGTTGGATTCCCCTGGAACTGGAGTTCTCCTGGAATTGGAGTTACAGACGGTTCTTAGCCGCCATGTGGGTGCTGGGGATCGAACCCGGGTCCTCTGCAAGAGCGTCGGTGCTCTTAACCGCTAGGCTATCTCTCCAGCCCAAACAACAGCACTTATTGAAAAGAGAGATCAAGAAGGTATTTGGGGGAAACAGAGGGTAGCTAAGCCAATCAACCATCTATGGAAGCAAGGGTCCCTCCTCGAGTCCCTTGCTGTAGAATAAAGCAGTTTAGGAGACAAGACCATCTGTGAGACTAGCTGCTGAGATATTCTGCCTTACTGCAGAGACATCCTGAATAGCCTACATCACCTCACTTTGAACAGTAGGAACGACAGGAAGTGAGGAGGACCAGAGACCTTAGCTGACTGTTTCAAGACATGGGGGAAAGGCAGAATGAATGTCGTACTGGGGACCACTCGGCACGGCACTGCAGCTTCTCCTCTGGCCCCTTCACCTGCAGCTTGGCTCTGCTCCAGGACATTCTTCTGGCCCTGCCCCCTTGCAGTCCCCTGGCTCCTCCAGTTACTTTCCTCCCTGTTGCCTGGCACCTACCTGCCATGGGCAGGATGTTCTAGGTCTCTGCTTTCCACGCACAGACAAGCAGGCCAAGCACCTCAGCATGCTCACCAAGTCACCAGCCATTCAGCCCAGCACACAAAACAAAATAAGATTAAAAAGCTGTAAAAGAGCAGGGAGTGGTAGCACATGCCTTTAATCCCAGCATCTGGGAGGCAGAGGCAGGCAGCTACAGGGAGACCCTGTCTCAAAACAAAAATCTATAAAAGAGTGCTAGAGAGATGGCTTAGTGTTTAAGAGCCCCCAGGTTCAGTTACCAGCAACCACATGGCTGCTCACAACCATCTGTAACTCCAGTTCCAGGGGATCCAACGTCCTCTTATGGCTTCCACGGGCATTGCACTCATGTGGTACACTTACAAACACACAGGCAAAAAAACTCATACACATAAAATTAAAATATATTTTAATTATAAGGGAAAAACCACCAACTCACCTACAAAAGCAAAACATCAAAATAGCATCAGATCTTTCATCAGCAACCCTCAAAGACAAGAAAGCAAAGAAGTGATTTTTCAAGACAAGCATAAACACATTTTGTGACCATCCAGCCAGCACTGAAGAAGATACTTAAAGAAATATTATACACAGAGGAGGAAGAAAGACATGAGCAGAATGCCATGATTTAAGGATACTTCACTTTTCAAGTCATACAAGTTGCATTATCCAGTCTCTTTTCCAGCTGGGTACGGTGGTGGCTCACACTGCAATCCCTATATTCAGGAGTTTGAGTTGGGATGATAGTCAGAGAGGGCCACCTAATTCCCGGAACCTTCTTTCTGAAATGAAGGCAGGGTACAGAGAAGATTTTATTTTGGCCTTTGTGCAGATTCTGAAACTGCAGTTTAGAGAGGCCCAGTGTATTTTCAGGGAAGTTCCAGAAAATAAATTTTAATGATGAGGAAAGAAGGAAATGATTGTGAAAATATGAGTTCATTAGGCACGGTCCCCCGGGGGCCTGCTTGGCAGGGAAGATAATGAAGCTTCCGTTTTAAAGGTCAGTTTTAACCAGCCCATGAGGCAAATGGCAACAGGCACATCAGCCTCATCCTCTGTGTCTATGGCAACGGAAATTCTGATTAAACATGAAGCTAGGCCCTACTGCACGAGTCCCAGCACCCACTGTAAATAAACAGGCACGAGGGCAAAGCAGCTAACTACATATCTTCTTGGGAATCCTGGCCTTTGACAGAGAAAAGCCATTTGAAGCTGCTGTTAAACATGTCTGCTGCAGGGTGTAGTGGCGCATGCCTTTAATCCTAACACTTGGGAGGCAGAGGCAGGTGGATCTTTGTGAGTTCAAGGCCAGCCTGGTCTACAGAGTGAGTTCCAGGACAGCTGGGGCTACAGGGAGACCCTATCTCAAAAAGAAAAAAAAAAAAAAGTCTGCTAAAAGGGTCGAGTCGAGGCCACTGGCCCTCACTGGCTCTGGGGATTTGTGTAAGAGGAAAATGGAGCCGAGTCCACCTGCTCTTCACTCATGTGCTGCTTGTGAATTAGTGAGGAAGGTCAGCAAAGGAAAACAATGACACTGGCCTTAGAATAGTTATTATTTATATTTATTTAGGTAGGTGTGAGTACGTGTGCATACATGCAAGTGTGTTATAGTGTGCACGATCCAGGGAGTGTGTGTGGAGGTCAAAGGATAACTTTCCAGAGTTCTTGCCTTCTACTTTGTTGAGACAGAGCCACTCTGGTTTCTGCCTCTGCATATTGCAGGCTAGCTAGCGCTGGCACTTCTGAGAGTCCTATTTCCGCCCCTTATCTCACCATAGGCATGCTGGGATTGCTGATGTCGGCCACCACATCCATCTTCTACAGTTTACACATTTATGGGGGTGAGAGCTAAGCCCTCCAGGGCCAGGGCATGCTTCTGGATGTCAGAGGACAGCTTGCAGGAGTCCATTCTCTCCTACCATGTGTGTCCCAGGGATCATTAGGTGGTCAGGATGGGAGGCAGGTGCCATTGCCTGCTAAGCCATCTTGCTAGTCCCACATTGAGCTTTTTTTTTTTTTTTTGGTCTTTTTTGAGACAGGGTCTTCCTGTAGCCCCAGCACTCCTGGAACTCACTCTGTAGACCAGGCTGGCCTTGAACTCACAAAGATCCACCTGCCTCTGCCTCCTGAGTGCTAGGATTAAAGTTTGCCATCTTGCCTGGCTCCACATTGAGCTTTTTACATTGCTTCTGAGGATGAACTCAGGCTTGTGTGGCAAGCACTTTTACACGCTGAGCCCTCTCCCTGGCCCGTAATTATCTTTTTCTCTTTCTTATTTATTTATGTCTTTTTGAGACAGGGTCTGCCTATAGCCCCATCTGCCCTGCACCCTGCTGCCTCAGAACTCACTGTGTATACAACTGGCTGGCCTTCAACTCACAGAGATCTGCCTGCCTCTGCCTCCAGAGTGCTGGAATTAAAGGTGTGCACCACCACACCCAGCCCCATAATTATCTTTAAAATTTTTTTTCCTTGCACAAAGCTTCAATAAAAATTGGCTTTGAATAAAAAACTTTTTTCTCATAAAATAATTTTTATTTTTTTTTAGAAATTAGGAAACTTCTGAATTTCATAGCCAGGAGGAGGATGGCTCAGTTGGCCAAGCCCTTGCTGGCCCATAAGAGGACTTGAGTTGGATCCCCAGTGCTGACACAAAACGCTGGGTGTGGTCATGGGCTTGTGTGTTGGGGAAGTGGAGACAGGAGGATCCTGAAGACTCACAGGCCAGCCAGTCTAGCGGAAATGGCAAGCTCTAGGCCAATGAGAGCTCCATCTCAAAGGAGGTGGTTTGTGTGCCAGAGATGTCCTCTGGCCTCCACGTGCATGCACATATGTGCACACACACAGAAACATGCACCTACATATATGCACCTGCACACACAGAAACATGCACCTACATATATGCACCTGCACACACAGAAACATGCACCTACATATTTGCACCTGTACACAGAGAAACATGCACCTACATATATGCATCTGCACACACAGAAACATGCACCTACATATATGCACCTGCACACACAAAGATATGCACCCATGTATATGCACCTGCACACACATGCAAAAAATAAAAAGGAAAAATTCTTAAATTCAAATATACAGGGGGGGATTTCTTTACCATTTTTTTTCCAATTTTTAATTGAAGTTTTGTGCATTCATACATTTCTGTGCCATTTTTTTCCTGTATACATATTTATTATATAACATTAGCTTAACCATATAGTTTCATGCTCTTCTCTTAATCTGTGATCTTTACCCCATGCCATTCTTCAAAAATACAACATTTTTGGGAGGTCTTTTTGAGACAGGGTCTCCCTTTAGCCCTAGCTGGCCTGGAGCTCACTCCGTAGACCAGGCTGGCTTTGAACTCACAGAGATCTGCCTGCCTCTGCCTCCCAAGTGCTGGGATTAAAGGCATGCACCACCACACCCAGTTCAAAAATACAGCTTTTAACAATGTGAATCTGCTCTAAGTCACTCTTACACCTTAATCTCACATGCTAATCGTAAACTTGGCCTTTAAAATTATTTTATAAATTTATTTTTATTTTATGCATACAAGTGTTTTGCCTGCATGTATGTAAGTGCACCATGTGTGTGTGATGCCCACTGAGACCAGAAGAGGGCATCGGATCCATTGGAACTAGATTTAAGGAAAAGGATGATTGTTAAGTGCCATGTGGCCTTCGTCCTCTGCAAGAGCAGCCAGTGCTCTTAATGGCTGAGCCACCTCTCTAGCCCACATTTCAAATTTTCATTTATTGATATGGTTTTGGTGCAGGGCATGGAGCCCTGAGGTTTGTGCCTGCTGAGCACATGCTCTACCACTGAGCTACACTCCCCGCCCCAAAGTTGGTCATGTTTTACTTTGTTACATTTCTTCTCCTGGAGACATGTGAACAAATGCCTATTCATCACAGATGAGGGCCCAACATCAGACCAAAGAAGAGAGTTCACAGAAGTCTAGCTTGTTGAGCCCATGAATTTATTGAGCTTACATCTCACCATGCTTACAGAAGCATGGGTGACTCAAAAAAGCCACGTCTCTGAAAAGCTCACCCCAGCATGGTGTTGACCACCCAGAAGCTACACAGATGGAGTCCCCTCTTTGGTTAGCCTTCTACCCTGTATATGTTCTAGCACACCCCTAAATCATGTTCAGCTGAGGAAGAATTACATACAGATGGAGGGGCAGATGAAGGAGGGGAGTATAGGATGGAATGGTTGGGATTTCAGGTTAAATATTTAAGACCCTCCTACCTCCTCCTAACAGGGAATGCCAGCAGGCCACCTTGTGAGGGTCTCCTGGGGTCACATCTGCTCTGATTAAATGGGAACAGCCAAGCTCCTTGGAAAGCATTCCACAGCTGCCTCTTATCGTGTTCTATATAAAAAGACACTTATTTTTAGCCCCCAACTTTAGGAGGAGGAGCTCTTGGCATCTGTGGCATTGATCTTGCCCCATTTGGGGCAACAGCTAAGCCAAATGAGAGTTGCCCTTCTGTAGCCCTTTCCATGTGTAAAGATCGTGATACCTTGCAGGGAGGAACTAAGAGGGCACTGGAAACGCAGCACTGGTGCTAGTTCAGTTTTTGCCTTTTTTTGGGGGGGGGTTGTTGTTTTTTGGTCTTTTGGAGACAGGGTCTCCTTATAGTCCCAGCTGGCCTGGGACTTGCTATGTAGACTAGGCTGGCCTTGAACTCAGAGATTTGCAGCACTAGTTCAGTTTTTTTAAAACATTTTTAAAATTTTATTATTTTTTATGTGTATGAGTGTACTGTCTGCATGTAGGTTGGTGTACCCATGTCGTGCAATGCCGTGGATTCCCCTGGAACTGGAGTTAAAGATGGTTCTTAGCTGCCATGTGGGTGCTGGGAATCAAATCGGGGTCCTCTGCAAGAGCAGTCAGTGCTCTTAACCGCTGAGCCATCTCTCCAGACCCCTTGTTCAGTTTTTTTATTTCACTTATTTCAGTTTTTTAAGCCACCAGGTAGAAAAAGACATAAAGCTACTGAAGATAAGGACAATCTAATTGTAACTATTTTAAACTCTGTCTTCAAGAAAGGATAGGCTTATTTTTGGGTCTGAATGGGGAAAGGTTTAAGTGTTATAAGTGAATGAATGCACAACTCATTGTGATACATACCTACATGGGGCTGTTACTCAGCTTTTTAGAAAAGAAAGCTAGCTGGGCATGGTGGCACATGCCTTTAATTCTAGCACTTGGGAGGCAGAAGCAGGCAGATCTTTGTGAGTTCAAGGCCAGCCTGGTCTACAGAGTGAGTTCCAGGACAGCTGGGGCTACAGGGAGACCCTGTCTCAAAAAGACCAATAAATAAATAAATAAATAAATAAATAAATAAATAAATAAATAAATAAATAAGCAAGCCTGCCATAGGCTGCAACATGGACAAATCTGGAAGCTGCTAAGTAAAATCAAATAATCCTATCTGGGCCTGGTGGCTCCTACCAACAATCCCAGCACTCAAGAGGCAGAGGCAGGAGGAACCTCTCAGGTTCAAGGCTACCCTAGGCTGCAGAATGAGATCCTGTCTAAAAAAAACAAAACAACAACAAAAATAAATATTAAAAAACATGAACCAATCCTGAAGGATAAATACTGGTTGACTCCGCTTAGATGAGGTCTCTAAATAGTCACACTTACAGAGACAGAGACTACAGTGACAGCTGCCCAAGGCTAGAGGAGGAAGGAATGGAAATTGGTAATCAACAGGCAGAAAATTTTAGTTATTGTTCTAGTTTGTCTTTCCATTGCTGTGACAAAACACTCTGACACCAACTTGGGGAGGAAAGGGTTTATTCAGCTTACATCTCCTGGGTCACATTTCATCACTTAGGGAGCCCAAGGCAGGAACTCAGGGCAGGAACCTGGAGGCCATGGAGGACTGCTGTTTCAAACTGGATTGCTCTCTACTGGTTGTCTCTGGCTCATGCCCAGCCTGCCTTCTTACACTGTCACTGCTCAACAATCAAGACAATACACCACAGATGAGGCTCCCTCAACCCAGGTGTGTCAAGTTGACACTAAAGCTATCTAGCACAGTTATGCAAGATGAAACATTCTAGAGATACTCTAGTTAACAGTGGGCAGGTAGACAGCAATGATTTGTTATATGTGCACTTAAAAAATCTTAGGGTTGGGGGGCTGGAGAGATGGCCTAGCGGCTAGGAACACCTACTGCTCTTGCAGAGGACCCGGGTTCGATACCTAGCACCCACATGGTGGCTGAGAACCGTCTTTGGCTCCAGTTCCAGGGAATCCGGACACCCTCTTTCTGACCTCCGCAGCATGCACAACACAGTACACAAACCTGCATGCAGACGTACATTCATACCATAAAAAAATGAATAGCGGGCGTAGTGGCGCACGCCTTTAATCCTAGCACTTGGAGAGCAGAGGCAGAGGCAGCAGATCTCTGGAGTTGGCAGTTCCAGGCCAGCCTGGTCTACAGAGTGAGTTCAGGACAGCTGGGCTACAGGGAGAACCCTGTCTCAAAAGAAACCAAAAAAATAATAATAATAATAATAAAGTAAATAATAAATAAATAAAAATTTAAAAATAAAAAGGAACAAAACCTATCTTTAAAAAAAAAAATCTTGCCGGGGTGGTGGTGCATGCCTTTAATCCCAGCACTCAGCACTCGGGAGGCAGAGATAGGTGGATCTCTGTGGGTTCAAGGCCGGCCTGGTCTACAGAGCGAGCTCCAGGACACCTGGTACTAAAAGGGAGACCCTGTCTCAAAAATACCAAAAAAAGTGTAAAACCAAAAAGAAAAAAAAATCTTGGGCTGGAGAGATGGTCTAGTGCTTAAGAGCGCTGACTGCTCTTGCAGAGGATCTGGGTTAGATCCCCAGCACCCACATGGCGGCTGAGAACCATCTTTAACTCCAGTTCCAGACGAATCCGATGCCCTCTTCTGACCTCCTCAGCATTACACTACTCGGGTGCACCAACCTACATGCAGACAGTACATCCATACATATACAAAATAAATAAAAAATTAAGAAAATATTAATAAAAAAATTAAAAGTCTTAGGGTTCGGCCTGGAGAGAAGGCTCAGTGGTTAAGAGCACCGACTGCTCTTGCCAAGGACCTGTATTCGGTTTTCAACACTCATATCCTAGTTCACAATTCCAGTTCCAAGTTATCCAACACCCTCTTCTGGCCTCCTCAGGTACCAGGCATGCATGTGGTAAACATACATACATGCAGGCAAAATATACATGTTAAAAATGTCTTGGGTCTAGAGAGATGGTCAGTGGTTAAGAACTGGACTGCTCTTGCAGAGGACCTGGGTCTAGTTCCCAGCAACCACATGGAAGCTAACAACTTCCATAACTCCAGTTTCAGGGGATCCGACACCTTCTTCTGACCTCTGAAGGCATTGCGCACAACATGGTGGTACTTACACACATGCAGGCATATACTCATGCACATAAAATAAAAAATAAATGTCTCATTTTCATTTTTGTTTTTGGTATTTTTGAGACAGGGTCTTACATGTCCCCAAGCTGGTTGGAACTTGCTTTGTAGACCAGGCTGGCCTTGAACTTACAGAGGTCCCTGCCTCTGCTGGGATTAAAGGCATGTGCCACCATGCCTATTTTTTTTTTTTTTTTTTTGGTCTTTTTGAGACAGGGTTTCCCTGTAACCCTAGCTGTCCTGGAACTCACTCTGTAGACCAGGCTGGCCTTGAAGTCACAAAGATCCACCTGCCTCTGCCTCCCAAGTGCTAGGATTAACGGTGTGCGCCACCACGCCTGGCTCCTCATTTTTTAAAAAAAACTCAGAGAGTAGACTTGTGCTGTTTCTTACCACAATAAGATAAACTGAAATCAAAGATAAATCAAGTATATGCAATAATGTGGAATTGGTATAGGGGGCTGGAGAGATGGCCTAGTGGTTAAGAGTGCCAATTGCTCTTACAGGGAACCCAGGTTTACTCCCCAGCACCCACATGGTGGCTGAGAGCTGTCTTTAACTCCATTTCTAGGGGAATCCGATGCCCTCTTCTGACCTCTGCGGCATTGCATGACACGGGTGCACAAACCTACATGCTGACAGTACACTCATACACATAAAAAAAAAATTTTAAAAAAGAAGAAATGGAATTGGTTTAAATCACAGTCTGATAATAACACAATAAACCTAGAAATTAATTAAAATGTAAAACAGAGTCAGCCATTTAGGAAGAGCAAGACTTGAAAACTACTTGTGTACAAAAAGTTAATTTTAGAAT
Source organism: Rhizomys pruinosus (assembly GCA_009823505.1). Classification (NCBI taxonomy): domain Eukaryota; kingdom Metazoa; phylum Chordata; class Mammalia; order Rodentia; family Spalacidae; genus Rhizomys; species Rhizomys pruinosus. Next base: position 6,583,167 of record VZQC01003255.1, on the reverse strand, counting down.
ATGTTCATTCATTTGAAATCAAAACCCATATATTAATGGTCTTTGTAGGTCAGGCTCTGGGGAATAGTTAGGACCAGTGGAGGTGATGAGTCAGAGCCTCTGTGATTCACAGAGGAAGCAAGACCTGAGCTAGCACATTCTTCTTCAGCATGTGACATCCCCTGCTGCGTCAGGGGACAGCACAAGGCTCTCACCAGAGACTAAGTTACAATAGAGCCTCCAGAACCATAAATAACTTCTATTTTTCTTTTTAAATTTTGTTTATTATTTTTGTTTTATGTGTATGAGTGCATTGCATGCATGTAGGTGCACCTGTGTCTTGCAATGCCCTCTAACTCAGAAGAAGGCATTACATTTCCCTGGAACTGGAATTATTGACAGTTGTTAGCTGTCGTGTGGATGCTGGGAATCAAAGCTGGGTCCTCTGCAAGAGCAACAAATGCTCTTAATTGCTGAGCCAAACTCCTATTTTTCATAAATTACCCAGTTTCAGGTTTTCTGTCATAACAGAAAATAGACTGAGATCAAACATTTTAGGCCAGCACACCTACTGTAATCCCATCGCTTGAGAAGTAGAGGCAGGAAGAGTTCAAGAGCAAATCGGAGGCTAGCCTGGGCTATAGAAGACCCAATGTGGGCTGGAGAGATGGCCTAGCAGTTAAGAGCGCCGACCACTCTTACAGAGGACCCGGGTTCGATCCCCAGCACCCACATGGTGGCCGAGAACCGTCTGAAACTCCAATTCCACGAGAACTCCAGTTCCAGGGGAATCCGAGACCCTCTTCTGACCTCCGAGGCATTGCACAACAAGGGTGCACAAACTTGCATGCAGACAGTACATTCAAATGCATACAGAAATAAATAAAATTAATAATAAAAAAATTAAAAAAAAGAAGACCCAATGCAAAAGAAAAATCTTGAGACTACTACTAAAGAGAACACAACATGCCAAAACCCATTGATAGAGTCATACTTGGAGGAAAATGGCTAGTCTTAAGATACTTGTATACGGGCGGGAGAGATGGCTTAGCAGTTAAGAAAGTGGTTGCTCTTGTAGAAGACTGGGTTTGATTTCCAGCATCCACATGGCAGCTAACGACTGTCTGTAACACCAGTTTCAGGGAATCTGATGTCCTCTCTATCTTCCACGGGCATCGCACAACATGGATGCATTTACATACATGCAGCCAATACACGAATACACATAAAAAATAAAAATAAGGGGATGAAGAGATGGCTCAGCGGTTAAGAGCGCTGACTGCTCTTACAGAGGACCCGGGTTCCATTCCCAGCACCCACATGGGGGCTAAGAGCTGTCTTAGGCCAGGCGTGGTGGTACATGCCTTTAATTCCAGCACTTGGGAGACAGAGGCAGGTGTGGATCGTCTGCAGTTCCACCATCTGGTCGACCAGAGTAAGCTCCAGGACCACTGGAACTAAAGGGAGACCCCTGTCTCAAAATACAAATTATAATATATATATATAGATATAGATATATATATTATATCTTTTTTTTTTTTTTTAAGCTAGCTGTATCTAAGAAAGAAAAACTTGGCTGTTGGGTCAGTGTCTTTGTTCAATGTCTTTGAGTCACGCGTGACCGCATTCCACACGCTGTCCTTCCCTTCTTGGCTCAGCTCCAGGACTTGTCTCCTGCCTGCAGGCTGGCAGTCTCTAGGCCTTGCTCCCGCAAGGTGGGAGGGAAAACCATTGGAGATCACCCATAGAAATGAACGAACACACACACACACACACACACACACACACACACACACACACTGGAAGAGCCGGGGAGAATAGGAACTCCTTTGTTTTCTGTCAGTGAGGTCTATATATTTAAGTCTACTGTGCTCTGGGCAAGAAAATGGGAAGCAGTGGAAAGGGAGGGGTGAGCCACTTTGGTTCTAATTGGGGGCTGCATAGCTCCAGTTTTGTGCAAGGTAACTAGAGGTGTGACAGTTTGCTCAATGCCTTAAGGGAAGGGGCCTGAAACTTTGCAGAGATAGGCGAAGCAGGAAAACACTGCAATATTCCAGACCTTCTGGAGCTATATATAACTCACAGAGACAACTGTATGCTCACAGAGATATAAGATAACTGGAGATCTCCGGGACAGGTCTTACAAGTTTCTGCTTCAAGCCACACACAAGTTTCATTCCCACACTTGGCCATTTACCAAATGTACCTAGGAAGCAGGATAAAGAGCATTACTTTTCTTTTTAATATTTATTTTTTTTTTTTTTTGTCTGCATGCAGGTTTGTACCCTTGTCCTGCAATGCCAGGGGGCTCAGAAGAGAGCATCAACGATCCTCTGGTACCGGAAGTTTAATGATTGTTGCCCAGTGTGGGTGGTTGCTGGGAACTGAACACTGGACCTCTGCAAGAGCAGACAGTGCTCTTAACCACCAAGCCACCTTTCCAGCCCCAGAACACTGCTTTTCTTTAGGAGTTTCCTGGGATGAGAGGCCCATTTTATCAAACTCACAATTAAATCCTTTAGGGAGGCAAAGCACTAAAAGATGCAAACTAATAAGTATCACAACTCTCAGACTTATTCTGAGCTGAGAACTAGATATGATGGTTTAAAAAAAAAAGAAGAGAGGCCAGGGCATGGTGGCACACATGCCTTTAATCCCAGCACTCGGAGGCCAGAGGCAGGTGGGATCTTTGTGAGTTTCAAGGCCAGCCTGGTCCTACAGAGTGAGTTCCAGGAGAGCTGGGCTTACAGGAAGACCCTGTCTTTGAAAAGACCAGAGAGAAATGATAGAGAGAGAGAGAGAGAGAGAGAGAGAGAGAGAGAGAGAGAGAGAGAATGCGTGAAGAGATGCCACAATCCATTGGACCTGAACAAAAACAGCCTGGCCCTTGGGTCCCTTTAGAATCAAGAGTGAGCCAGATCTGTTCTGAGATCTCATTCCTTCTGATTTCTCTTGGAACTGTTCTCTCAAACAAAAGACTTGGTCTCTATTTTTTTGTTCTTTTTTGAGACAGGGTCTCCCTAGAGCCCCAGCTGTCTTGGAACTCACTATGTAGACCAGGCTGGCCTTGAATCCAGAGAGATCTGCCTGCTTCTGCCTCCCAAGTGCTGGGATTACAGGTGCGGGCCCATCTCCTGCTGGATGTATTAAAACAATACATCCAGCAGGAAATGGGAAAGACAAAAATGGAAAGTGTCTTATCAAAGGATTTTTCTTTTCTGACTCCTACTGACCTAGAACAGCATACGAAACCACAAGAAGAGATGTTGTCAATCTAATCACAGGTGTTTGGAACATAAATGGGTTAATTCATTGCTCCCCATATATGATATTTTCATATCACACACACAGTATTCTGGCTCAAGGGCAAGGAAGGATCATGAGATATTAAAGCTGAAAATTTAGCTGAAAAAAGGAGCCCAAGGCCTAATAATCTTACATTGTAAACAAGCTGAGATAGTGTTAAATGCTCTCAAAACTTAACATTAACTTTGGATACAAGGTTGGGTAAAATCTTATCATTTCTAATGTAAAAATCATCCCTTTCAAAGTAGAATTTGCATGCCAAAATTTCCCTCATGTAAGATACAAGGTTTACAGGTTTATGCACACATCATAATCAATTTTAGAATATTGTTATTACTCTTTAAAGAACCTAAGGGCTGAGGAAATGGGTCATTCGGTAAACTATCTGCCATTTAAGCAGGAAGATTTGATTTCAGATTCCCAGCACCCATAAAAGCTAGGCCCAAGAACATGTGTCTGAAAGCCCAGTGCTAGTTCTGAGTCAGGAGGCTCCCCGGAGCTCAGGGCAGCCAGCCTAGCCAAACTGATGGTCTTCAGGTTCAGTGAGAGACCACGTCTCAATGAATAGGATGAAGTGCAATAGAAGTGGATACCAGCTACCCATATCCATCTCTGGCCTGCACATGCACATGCACACATATGAACATGAACACACACTACACAAACACACAAAGAACCTATTACTAGTCACTTCCCATTTTTTTCTCAATCTCAACCCCTCTGGTGGATTTGTTTATTCCCAATAGCTCCTATAAGCGAGATCACATGGGAGAGGGAGGCTGGGACAACTGCTCAGTGGGTATGGGAGTATTGAAAAAGTTCTACGCTAAATGGTGCTGATGTTGCACAATATTATGAATGAATGTATTAACACAATTGAATTGTACACTTTAAAAATGAATGGTTGAGGGGCTGGAGAGATAGCTCAGCAGTTAAGAGCACCGATTGCTCTTGCAGAGGACCGGGGTTTGATTCCCAGCACCTACATGGTGGCTAAGAACCGTCTTTAAGTCGGGTGTGGTGGTGCGCACCTTTAATCCCAGCACTTGGGAGGCAGAAGCAGGTGGATCTCTGTGAATTCAAGGCCAGCCTGGTCTACAGGGCTAGTTTCAGGCCAGCTGGGGCTACAAGGGAGACCCATCTCAAAAACAAACAAACACACCAAAAATAAATTAAAGAAAAAGGAAGGAAGGAAGGAAGGAAGGAAGGAAGGAAGGAAGGAAGGAAGGAAGGAAGGTTGGTTGAAATGCGGTCCAGGGAGATGGCTGAGCTGTTAAGAGCACTGGCTGCTCTTGCACAGGACCTCTTCTGACCTCTGTGGGCATTCCATGCATGTGGCACAGTTACACACATGTAGGCAATACACTCATACACATAAAAATAAATTGTTATCAATGGCTGAAATGATCAGTCTTATGCATATATTACCATAATAAATCATAATTCCCAAACTAAGGGAAGCCAGAATTTGTGAGGTCACTGGGCTAGAACCATACCTAACTTAAAAATTTAATGAATATTTAAGTAAATACTTTTTCCTCACATTGTAATTACAAGTAACAAACATTACTAGCAAAATAGCATCCAATATAGCAAATAATTAAGCTTCTTTGATGAAAATAAGACCAGGTATTTTTGTTTTTTCAACAGCAAGGTACGATATAACAAAACATATGGAGTAAAAAAATGATTTGGCTGGGGCTGGAGAGATGGCTCAGCGGTTAAGAGTGCTACCTGTTCTTGCAGAGGACCCGGGTTCAATTCCCAGCACCCACATGGCAGCTAAGAACTGTCTTTAACTCCAGTTCCAGGGGAATCCAACCCCCTCTTCTGACCTCTGAGGCATTGCACAACATGGGCGCACCAACCTACATGTAGACAGTACACTCATACACATAAAAATAAATAAAATGATTCAGCTATAAATACAAAATGTGGATTTGGATTTTAATAGACTTACCTGGGCATCTAGGAGAGGCATGAAGTGGAAGACCATGAGACTAGCTTGTCTCTGTTGATTTACAGACTAGAGGAGAAAATAATGTCCAGCTTTTTCAAGTCCCTAAAGTATCTCATGTCTGGGGCACTACTACTTAGACTGTCAAACAATGAACGTTTCTGGGGTAACTAAATCTCTCTTATCTCCTTCCCCCAGGGAAGGGTCTGAGGGCAGCCTAATAGATTCTAGACCCTGTTCTGTGCATCTGCTATGGTAGTTCTAAACATCATTGTATTTCCAAGTGAGGGAACATCAGGCCTGCAACAGAATAGTTTGCCACTTTTACAAAGCAGATTCAAGACTATGGCACATCCTTTTGAGGTCCAGTCTTTTGGGATTGGACTGCATTTCATCTTTTGATGTTACCCTCTACTCAGTTACAGAAAGATTGGTGGTTATTGGAACTGCTTTAGAAGGCAAGCCAGAGCCAACTGGTCCTTTTGCGGGTAGCTTTTAAAATTTTAATTCTTACCTGTTTTGGAAAATTGCTACTTACACAGATGGTACAACTATTATCTAACAAACATTTCTTTAGGAAGTTTGGGAAGTACTGGTTTCAATCAGTGATTGATTTAATGCAAACCAGTGATTGATTTAATGCCTACAGGGCAGGAGTTGATAAGTCTTACTCACTTTGAATTTATCTTTTATTGTATTTTATAATATAGAGCTATCTGGAAATGGGAACTAGTGAAATACTGTTTTCATAATTTTTCTGTACTTTGGGCTTAATGGAATGGTGGTGTTGATCATCTAAAATAATAGATAATCCAAGTTTAATTTAAAAAGTGGCACACAAGCTTTAAACCAGTGCTTTGTAAACTCGGCCAGCTACACACCCAAATCACCAGGGACTTTTACAACCATAGGTGCCCTCCTTGCACCAAGACCAATTGAATCAGATCAGACGCTGGGTGTAGGGCTGGGTGGACATCTGGCGTCAGTGTTCTGAAGGTGACTCCAGCGTGCAGAGGCCCCAGGTGTTGGTGAGGGAAGATGGACGATTGAAGAGGCTGGAGCCGCTGTTCATCCGCCAGCGGGGAAGCTACTCACCTTTGAAATGACAGGGCAAGAGTTGTTATGACAAGGTTTTTATTTTATTTATTTTATTTTTTTTTTTATTATTTATTTTTGTATGTGTATGAATGTATTGTCTGCATGCAGGTCTGTGCACCCGTGTCGTGCAATGCCGCGGAGGTCAGAAGAGGGTCTCGGATTCCCCTGGAACTGGAGTTCTCCTGGAATTGGAGTTACAGACGGTTCTTAGCCGCCATGTGGGCGCTGGGGATCGAACCCGGGTCCTCTGTAAGAGCGTCGGTGCTCTTAACCGCTAGGCTATCTCTCCAGCCCCATGACAAGGTTTTTATGAAAGCTCCTCCTCCTCCCTCTCCCACTTTCCTCCCTCTCCCACCCTTCTCCTCCTCCCTCTCCCACCCTCCTCCCTCTCCCACCCTCCTCCCTCTCCCCCATCCTTCTCCTCCTCTCTCTCTCCTCTAGTCCCTTACTCAATCCCTCCAAATGCTATGCTGGAGCGTGCTGCGATGATCATTCTGGCCAGCAGGTGGCGATGCTACCTGCAACATTCCACACTCAAGCCTTCTCAAGGGCCGACTGGTCACCGCCCTCTGTCAAGACCTTGATGAGTCCTTGGCAGAGCACCTGCTATTTGCAGTTAGCAGGAGAGAAGGCGCTCAAAAGCAAACCTGCTTTCCTTAGCTTCTGGTCACGATTTTAAGAGGAACTTTAAGGGCTGGAGAGTTGGCTCAGCTGTCAGGAGCACTGTCCTTGAGGAGGACCTGGGTTTGGGTTCCAGAAGTTCCGACGCCTTCTTCTGGTCTTCTCGGACATTGCATGCTTGGGTCCACTTACACAGGCTAAACACTCAGACACACAAAATGAATAAGAAATTTTATTTCCCTCATTTCCATTGAGGTTGTGGCAGCCTCCCATGTGAAGTGAACTTCCAAAACAGATAATGGGACAAAATGTCTGCCCTGGCTGCGACCATCCCTATTGGAAAAGCTTAGAATGTTGTTTCTGCTGGAACCTGGCTTCCAGCCACACTTGCCTTCCCTTGAAGCATCCTGTAGACCCAGGAGAACCTGAACAGAGTCTTTCTTGATTCCAGCACCTGCTTTTGTACTGAGCTCAAAGGTAAGATTTGGTGGCAATTCTCTGTTGCTGTTAAATCAAACAAACCCTACAAAAGTAGATGCCCAAGGATATCAATTAGCCCAGCAAGGCAGCTGAGGACCATTGTCAAGTTACAGAGAATTGTTAATTTGGCAAAGAGAAAGCCCTTGGCAAAGTTTTTTAAATTTTGATCTGATAACTTGAGTATGTTCTCAAAAGTTAAGTGTTTGTCAGCTTGAATTCTAAATAGAATTTCAAGAAATTCAAGTTTCAGAGTATGTGCTGGATAGCTTTAGTGTCAACTTGACACACCTGGGTTGAGGGAGCCTCAATTGGAATTGGCTCCAATGGACTGGCCTGTGGCCACATCTGTGGACTATTGTCTTGATTGTTGAGCAATGTGGGAGGGCCCAGCCCACTATGGATGGTGCAACCCTGGGCAGGTTGTTGTGTACAGTGTAAGAAAGCAGGCTGGGCGTGGGCCAGAGGAGCAAGCTAGTAAGAAACATTCCTCCATGGCCTGTGCCTCAGCTCCTGCCTCCAAGTCCCTGCCCTGAGTTCCTGCCTTGGGCTCCCTAAGTTATGAACTACAACCCAGGAGATGTGAGCCAAATAAACCCTTTCCTTCCCAAGTTGGTGTTGGTCAAAGTGTTTTGTCACAGCAATGGGAAGAAACTAGAACAGAGTAGAAAATTAAAATTCCGATGTTTTTTGAAAGATGACCAGTGCACAGCCCTTTCCATTTTCTACAGATAGGAACTATTCCTAGTTATTTCCTCACTCTGGAAGAGAAAACTAAGCTGGGACCACTGTACAGTAGGAGCTGGGGAAGTGGACGACAAGGACGGACAAGAGGACATACAAGGAAGGTGTGTGGCCATCCTGGTCACAAGGAATACCAGATCTCATTCAGACTTTTCTTCCCCCAGAGAATTCCACGCTGACCCAACTGCAGTGGACTCCACTGCTCGTGCTCACTGACTCCTTTCTCAGACACTGTCTGAGCTCCATTTTGTTGTTTCATGGAAAACCATGGTGACATTTTACTAATTTGTGATTTTATTAAGATACTAGTCTACTTCCTTGGGAAACACCAAATGGCAGATGACTCTGGTATGGGGCTCGCGGAGGCAAAACTGAAGACAAGGAGTGGATCCCAGTCACCGAGCTGGGCGGCCTGCTCAAGGCCATGCAGATCAAATCCCTGGAGGAGATCTACCTGTTCTCCCTACCTATTAAGGAATCTGAGATTATTGACTCCTTCCTGGGAGCATCCCTTAAGGAAGAGATAACGCCAGCACAGAAGCAGACCAGGGCTGGCCAACAGACCAGGTTCAAGGCTTTTGTCACCATTGGGGACTACAAGAGTCATGTTGGTCTGGGTGTTAAGAGCTCCAAGGAGGTAGCCACTGCAATCCTAGGGCCCATCATCTTGGCCAAGATTTCCATTGTCCCTGTGCGGAGAGGCTACTGGGGAAACAAGATTGGCAAGGCCCACATCGTCCCATGCAAGGCGACAGGCTACTGTGGCTCTGTACTGGTGCACCTCATCCCTGCCCCCAGAGGAACTGGCACCATCTCTGCTCCTGTGCCCAAGAAGTTGCTGATGATGGCTGGTATTGATGACTGCTACTCATCAGCAAGGGGCTGCACTGCCACCCTGGGCAATTTCGCCAAGGCCACCTTGGATGCCATCTCTAAGACCTATAGTTACCTGACTCCTAACCTTTGGAAAGAGACAATCTTCACTAAATCTCCTTATCAGGAATTCACCAATCATCTTGTGAAACCCACACCAGAGACTCGGTACAGAGAACATAGGCTCCAGTTGTGGCCACTACCTAGAGTTTTATGAAAAAATAATAATAAAGTGACCCTGGTATGGTGGGGTATCTCCGAGTTCAAGACCAGCCTGGTCTACATAGTGAGTTCAAGGCCAGCTGAGGCTACAGGGAGACCCTATCTCAATGAAGTGAATGAAGTCTTTATTAAAAAAAAAAGATACTAGTGTGACCATTATATGGTAATGTTTATCAGTCTTTTTTTCTTTAAAGTTCCTTGATTTCCTGTCTAGCTTAGAAGAAAAAATCTACACACTGCAAGATTTAAAAAGCATCATTTAGGGGTGGAAAGATGGCTCAGTTGTTAAGAGCACAGATTGCTCTTGCAGAGGACCCAGGTTAAGTTCCCAGCACCCACATGGCGGCTAACAACAATCTGTTACTCTAGTTCCAGAGGATCTGACTCCTCCTTCTGGGCTTACGGGCATTGCACACACAGGTGCACTTACATTCATGCAGGCAAAACACATAAAAGTAAATAAATAAATAATAAGCTGAGGCAGGAAGATCCTTAAGTTGAAAGCCACCCTGGGATAAGAAGGTAAGATCCTGTCTAAAAGACAAATAAAATTGGAATTCAACATAATTTCTGTTTATTTATTTAAAATCTACCTTTCTTTTGTTTTGGTCTTTCTGAGACAGGGTCTCCCTGTAGCCCCAGCTGGCCTGGAAGTCACTCTGTAGACCAGGCTGGCCTTGAACTCACAAAGATCTGCCTGCCTCTGCCTCCCAAGTGCTAGGATTAAAGGTATGCACCACCACGCCCAGCTAAAATGTACCTTTCTTTTTTTATATTTTTAGATTTTATTTATTTATCTTCTATGTGTATGAATGTACTGTCTGCATGTAGGTTTGTGCACCCGTGTCATGCAATGCCACAGAGGTCAGAAGAGGGCGTCGGATTCCCCTGGAACTGGAGTTAAAGATGGTTTTCAGCCACCATGTGGGTGCTGGGGATCAAACTCCGGTCCTCTGCAAGAGCAGTCGGTGCTCTTAACCGCTAGGCTATCTCTCCAGCCCAAAAGCTACCTTTCTTAAGCCAGGAATGGTGGCACACGCTTTTAATCCTAGCACTTGGGAGGCAGAGGCAGGCGGATCTTTGTGAGTTCAAGGCCAGCCTGATCTACAGAGTGAGTTCCAGGACAGCTGGGGCTACAGGGAGACCCTGTCTCGAAAAGACAAAAAAAAACAACAAAAAACAAACAAACAAAAAAACCCCTACCTTTCTTGAGGCTGGAGTGATAGCTCAGAGCCTAAGAGCTTAAGAGCACTAGCTGCCTTTGCAGACAACCTGGTTTGATTCCCAGCACCCACATGGCAGCTAACAACCATCTGTAACTCCAGTTCCAGGGGACTCCGATGCTCTCTTCTAACCTCCGTGGGCACTGCGGTTCACTCACAGACATGATACAGGCGTGCTCAGACATGCAGGCGATATACTCATACAATAATAATTAAACATATTTTTAGTCTACCTTTTCTCTACTGCTCTCCCATCTCATTTTTAACAGAAAGACAAATTGTCATGTATGTTTGGGAAAAAGAGAGAAAACAAATTATCCTTGGGTTCTCTGTACTTTCTATTCTGTCCCTAAGGTTTATATGTTTAAACAAGTGCCAATATTTATGTTTAAACTACTTCTTGAACATTCTTTTAAATTTTGTTTATTTTTATGTGCTTGAGTGTTTGCCTGGATGTGTGTGCGTATGCATGTGTGTGCCTGGTTCCTGAGGAGACTGGATCAGTGGCCCAGATCCCCTATAACTGAAGTTATGGATGGTTGTTAGCTGCCATGCAGGTGCTGGGAACCAAACCAGGGTCCTCTGCCAGAGCAGACATTGTTCTTAAGCACTGAGCCATCTCGCCAACCCATTTGATTATTTGTAATTGCATTTTTAATGTTCTGCCTTTCATTTTCATTCTTTGTATGCTTTCCCCAGTTTATTAAACTAGGAACTAAGGCTAGACAAAGTCTTATTTTTGTGAAGTCTGCCGACTGTCCTAAGAGTTGGCATTCAGCCAGTATTTGTTATTTGGATAAACCTGAATAAACCTGAAATACATGAAGGCTGGATTCATACGTTCACAGCAATATCAAAGTTTGCCGTGCCTCTCATTTTGACACACACATACACACATATGCATGCACAAAATTTCCAGACATATGCCACTATTTCTTTTTTTTTTTTTTTTTTTGTATTTTTGAGACGGTCTCGAAATTTAGTCCCAGCTGGCCTGGAGCTGGCTATGTAGACCAGGCTGGCTTTGAACTCACAGAGATCTGCCTGCCTCTGCCTCCCGAGTGCTGGGATTAAAGGCATGCACCACCACACCTGGCTGATTTGGAATTCTTAAACTAGGAAAATCATAAATCATTTCATTAAAATGTAATTTCACCCTTTTCAAACAAACATTTTATAGATATTTAGAACAGATACTATAATTAAACTTGTGTTAGGGCTGGCAAGATGGTTCAACAGGAAAAAGGCACCTGATGCCAAGCCTGTAGACCTAAGTTCCATCCCCAGCACCCACATGGTGGAGAAACATCTTCCAGTTGTCCTCTGACTTCCACATATATGTTATGGTGCGTGCACACACGCGCACACACACAATGTAAACAACCAGAACAAAAACTAGCCAAGCATGACTGTGCACACCTTTAATCCCAGCACTCAAGAGGCAGAGGCAGGCGGATCTCTGTGGGATGGAGGCCAGCCTGGTCTACATAGCTAGTTCCAGGCCAGCTGGGGCTACAGGGAAAGCCTGTTTCAAAAACCCAAACTGAAACAAAAAAAAACTAATGTCCACTATACCAAAAATCACATTAGTGAAGAGTTCCACAAAAATATCAATAGCTGCAGAAACATTTTAGAGCTATTACTCATTAGGTTGAGGATGAAGATGATTATAAAATTTTCCTCTTAAGTAGCAATTTAGCAACAAAAAGGTGTAATATATTTTCTACCTATAGGTGGCAGTATTTTACAATCTGCACCATCATTAAAAGATTTTTCGGATTCATCATACAAAAATTATGAAACTTTATTATGGAAAATTTCAAGTATACACAAAGGTAAAAGGTAGTTCAAGGGACCACAGCGTTCCCAGTGGACACTTAAACCTTAGCTCTCACAAGCAGGCTTATTTTATTAACATACCTCTCTCCTCCATCTAACTTATTTTAAGTAAATCCCAAACCACCACAAAATTAAAATCAAATGCCATACTGTCACTTGCAAAGTACCACCCAAAAATTCTACCGGCACCCATAGGACTCTGACAAATAAATGGACAAATAAGAAACAAAATGTAGCTTTTCTGCTATGACGACAGAAAGCATTGAATACCTGTGATTTGATAAAACTCTGTGTATTGCTCTATGTCAGAGGGTTATGTAAGCAGAAAGTATGTAGGTAATATAAAACATGTTCATTTCTTTAAATGATTGAAAAATTACAGAACTGACAGGATAATAAAGGATGTGTAGCTCAGTCCTTGGGGTTAAAAGAACAAGACTCAGCCGGGCGTGGTGGTGCACTTGGGAGGAAGAGGCAGGCAGATCTTTGTAAGTTCAAGGCCAGCCTGGTCTACAGAGTGAGTTCCAGGCCAGCTGGGTCTATAGGGAGACCCTGTCTCAAAAAGAACAAAAAATGAATAAATAAAAGAACAAGAAGTTCTTTTATTTATTAGAATAAATTAGAAGTTTTACAACTTAGAAGTTCCTGCAGAGTAACTATATAAAGGGAATACGAATAAGCAAGGGGAATGGAAAATTACCAACATGTTAGAACAAAGCCGTGACAGCTGCTGGCTCTAAAATTAGGAACAGAAGCAAATTTTCAGAGCACCACCAAAAAACTCACAAAGGCTCAGTTCACCCAGCACCTTCCAGAGAGATGTTAACCCTAAGAAGTGTGCAGCAAGCAGCTGCCAGCTTGCACACTCGGTAGTACCTCACTTCCCCAAGACCTGCTCTCCCTAAGTGCAGGTCTTATCTTTCCCTGAGTGCAGGGCTGTGTCTCTTCCTGGAGGGCTGCCCTTGAATGGCACTCACATGAAAGCCAAGGACAGGGCACTTACATCTCTTAAAAGACTTTTATGCTTTTATGTTTTCTGTGCTTTATAAGACTTTTTTTATACTTCAAAAGGCCAGCAGCATTATGTCCATTTATATTTCATTCTACCCAAAGCCGGGAAGTACCGTGGTTCTTTCATTTGTTTCTCTCTCTCTCTCTCTCTCTCTCTCTCTCTCTCTCTCTCTCTCTCAACTATTGAAGCAGAAACTTAGGCAGCTTTAAAAATGTAAAAAAAAAGAAAGAAATATAAGAAAACTAAGATACCCCACATAATGGCCCCTCCCCAGTCCTGAAGCCAGAGAAGCCACAGGACACTAAGACCTGCTCTGTAGACAGGGCTCTGCCTCAGCTCTGGGCTGCTTGGCTACATCAACACTCCCATTTCCAGAAAGCCACTTGAGTCTGGGTCTTCTGAAACAGGAAAACAAGAATTGTCACTGATAAGACCCTCAGTATTTTGGCTTAAGGTACTTAGCATCACATAAGAAGTAAACTACATCACTAAGCACCTAACTTAAACTCAGGGATTCAATTGTTACTGACTAATCTATAGACTTTGGGGTTACTCTTGATTCCTCCAGAGTTAGAATTCTTCATGTCTTGCAGCCCTCCTTCCCTTCCTCCTCTGGAAAACCAGGACAATGCCATTAGAGATGTTCCTCAGCAGGAGCTAGAGGGATGGCGCAGCAGTCAAGAGGACCGACTCTTCTTGTAGAAGACTGAGGTTCAATTCCCAGCACCCAGTGGCAGCTAACAACAGTCTGTAACTCCAGTTCCAGGGGATCCAATGCCCTCTTCTGTCCTCTGTGGACATTGCATGACACAGGTGCATTTACATACATGTAGGCATGACACTCATACACATAAAATAAAAATAAAATAAAAAGTTGGTTGTGGTGGCACATGCCTTTAATCCTAGCACTTGGGAGGCAGAGGCAGGCAGATCTCTGTGAGTTCAAGGCCAGCCTGGTCTACAGAGTGAGTTCCAGGACAGCCAGAGCTACAGGGAGACCCTGTCTCGAAAAGACCAAAAAAAATAAATGAAAATAAATAAATAAATGAATGAATAAAAAGATGTTCCTCAGTTTATGATGGGGTTGTGTTCTGGTAAACTCATCATAAGTCAAAAATATCTTAAGTTGAAAATACAGCCAGGCATGGTGGCGCATGCCTTTAATCCTAGCACTCGGGAGGCAAAGGCAGGCGGATCTTTGCAAGTTCAAGGCCAGCCTGGTCTACAGAGCGAGTTTGAAAAGACCAAAAAAAAAAAAAAATGCATTGAATGTGTATCTTATGAAACATCACAGCTTAGTAACATGATATACTATAGCATGTCAGCTGACTGGGAGCCAGGGTACACTGTCACCATCCATCACTGCAAGAAAATGCTGTCCAAGCACCACTGGTCCAGGAAAAAGAGTCAGATTCAAAATAGTTTCCGCTACATATATCTCTTTTGTATAATTGTAAAGTTAAAAAATAAGTCAGCTATGGGGTGCTGTGTGCTGTAATGCTCGAGGCAGGAGGATCACAAGCTGGTGTTCAGCTCCATAGCATGCTAAAGGCCAGAATGGGCTATATAGTGAAAATCCCCCTTCACCAAAAATCACTAGTCAGAAACCATCTGTTCCTGGAACTCTGAATGTTTCTGTCATAGAAAATTATCTCCCAAGCAGACAGAGGGATCTTGGCACTGTGGATTCTGTTGCTGCATGGTAGGATAATGTGGAAATAGTTGCTACAAAAATTAAATAATTTATGGATTACATCTACTTGCCACATCACTTGGAAGATGCTTGTACATAACTGCAAGGGGTCTCGGCGGCGGAGAAGCTGGAAAGCTCTGGAACTGTGCAAAACTAGAGGGAGATGGTTCTGAAATCACAGTGGAAGGTCAAGGTTTGGAACTGCCAAGCAGGCAAGGGCTATTCGGAAGTAAATTTTGAAAAAAAAAAAGGAAGTAAATTTTGTTGTTGGTAGAGGAGATCAGCTAGAACCTCCCCATGTCTCTCTTCAGGGAGTTCCATTCTGTTAGCTGTAGCTCATTCCGTGACCTGAATATTGCAGTTAGTGTAGAGCAGGGCAAGGCCACACCTGTGGGAACAGGACCTCTCAATTCTGACACTGGACATTTGGGCCCAGATGATCCTTGTTCCTTGTAGAAGATGTGGAAGCAGTCAAGCCCTCTTCCCACTGGATGCCAGTTGTGACAACACAAATGTCTCCACATATTTGTACATGTTCCCTGGTGGACACATCTCACCCTGGTGGCTGTCACCAAGTTGAAACAGTTGATCATATCCAACAGGATTTGGGACACCATCTGGGACAGTCATTTTACAAAGATTAATATGGAAGTTGTCTACTGTCTCTCCTTTGGGGAATTTCAAGAAGTAAAATTAAGTTGATCATCCTTCAGTGGCTAAAAGAACCAGACTACGGTAGAACCAGTCTGTGATAGAACCAGCCTGCGATAGAACCAGACTACGATAGAACCAGACTATGATAGAACCAGACAGACTATGATAGAACCCACTATGATAGAACCAGTCTATGATAGAACCAGTCTACAATAGAACCAGACAGACTACAATAGAACCAGACAGACTATGATAGAACCAGACTATGATAGAACCAGTCTACGATAGAACCAGACTCTGACAGAACCAGACAGACTATGATAGAACCAGTCTACAATAGAACCAGAATGCTGGTGAACTGTGAGCAGTGCCAGTTCAGTAAAGTTTTTTTTTGTTTTTTTTTTGTTTTTGTTTTTTTTTTTGTCTTTTTGAGACAGGGTCTCCCTGTAGCCTCAGCTGTCCTGGAACTCACTCTGTAGACCAGGCTGGACTTGAACTCACAGAGATCTGCCTGCCTCTGCCTCTGCCTCCTGAGTGCTGGGATTCAAGGCGTGTGCCACCATGCCTGGCTTAAAGATGGTTCTTAGCCACCATGTGGGTGCTGGGAGTTGAACCCAGGTCCATCTGCAAGAGCAGTGGGTGCTCTTAACCACTGAGCCATCTCTCCAGCCCCAAGCCAAGCCTATTCTGAGTAAGAGCTTGCACTGCATGAACCTGGGAAGGGGCTGGGGCTGCCTTTGTTCATTGCTTTATCAATGATGGCCTTAGACATTAAAATGCCATGGGCAGAGCCGCACGCCTATGGGCCTTGCAAGTAATGAGCCTGGATTCACAGCTCAGCTTCTACTCCCAGGGTCATCTCACCTCTGGGAGCCTCTGAGTCCTTGTGAAAATTAATGCAAGACCTGTGTCTGGAAGGAACAAAGACAGGTCAATTTTTTCTCTTTCTCTCTCCCCCTCTCTCTCCATTCCTCCCTCCCTCCATCTGTCTGTCCGTCCCTCCTTCCCTCCCATTGATTGAGACAAGGTCTCACTAGGCAGCCTAGCTGGTCTCAAATTCATGACTTTCCTGTCTGCCTCCTGGATGCTAGGTTTATAGGCATGCAATAGCATACCTGGCCTTGTATACACTCATGTGAGTATATGAGTGTTCATGTGTACATGGTACATGTATGCACATGCATATGGAAGCTACAAGTCAACCCTGGCTGTCATTCCTCAGGAGCCATCCACTTTACTTTTTATTTATTTTTATTCATTTTTTATTTTTTTTGTCTTTTCAAGACAGGGTCTCCCTGTAGCCCCAGCTGACCTGGAACTCATTCTGAAGACCAGGCTGGCCTTGAACTCACAAAGATCCGCCTGCCTCTGCCTCCCAAGTGCTAGGATTAAAGGCGTGTGCCACCACGCCCGGCGCCTTTCACTTTTTAATCAAGGGTTCCCGTGGCTTCTGCAGCAGGGGAATCAGACTCACCCGGCAGCCCTACTGGCCAGATTGTACAGGGATCCACAAGCTAGCATGATGGAGATCCAGAGAGCAGGAAGAATGCAGCTAGACTCTGAAATGGGATGACTTGGCCACCTTCCACGGTGGGACA
The DNA here is from genome assembly GCA_009823505.1 of Rhizomys pruinosus. Taxonomy (NCBI): domain Eukaryota; kingdom Metazoa; phylum Chordata; class Mammalia; order Rodentia; family Spalacidae; genus Rhizomys; species Rhizomys pruinosus. Next base: position 6,565,871 of record VZQC01003255.1, on the reverse strand, counting down.
GTCCTTCTCGGCTTCACTGGCTGTACTCTCTGCCTGCTGTGCAGGGTTCACTTCCCATCTGCCTGCTGTCCATTGTGTATCTCTTCCCACTACGTCACTACTGTTTATTTGCCATTTGCAGTACTTGATGGCCTTTTTGCCATACATCTTCCAGCTTCTGCCTTACTGAGTTGCCCTTGAACTATCCTGCTACATTCCCAGGAGAGAATCTGGGGCCTGCTAATTACCACCAATCCTGCTTAGGTGGGTTCTGGTTTTTAATGGCTTCTTCTCAGGCTGCTGGTCTCCAGTCAACTCTGCCACAGTTAAGGCACCAGCAGTCCAAGGGTGAGGCTTCATGATGTAGAAAATGGCTGGCTACCTGGTGGCTGCTGCCTCCGCTTGGCCAGGGCAGAGATGTTTTCTGGAGGGGTCATCAGGAGATATGGACCCATGGCCCCAGGTACATGCCAGGTATTGGTGGGAGGGTCACTTGGGCCCATGGAAAGGCTGTATCCTTTGAACATCTGTGTGCTGTGTCACAGGCACTGTGTTGGGCACTGCAGAGACACAGATGGGAAAGATTAACTCCCTGCTTCCCTGAGCTCACTATGAGCCATAAAGTCCTCTACAGGTTTAAAAAAAAAAAAAAAGTCCTCTACAGGTTATGGGAAGAGTTGGCAGAATGCCACACAAGCTAAAGCAGAACAAGATTAGAGGGGACCTTGAATATCATGGGTATTTTCCTGTGAACACTACAGGACTTTCAAGGAATGACACTTTGGCCTAAAAAGGCATCATGGGTCCAGATTCCAACCGTTATGGTAGTGGGATTTACAGTATGCAGCTTACTGATAAAGACCAAAAGAACAGAGGTAGAGAGAAAACAGAAAGAGTAGAACTCGTGTGTGTGTGTGTGTGTGTGTGTGTGTGTGTGTGTGCAGGGGAGGCTGCTTACAGTGACCAGAAAGCATAAAGGTATTTTAAAATAGATTTAAGACCCCCTTCTCCACAAAGCCATCTTTGTGTTGTCCCCTGGTCTATCCCCTACTAGCTGCGGCACTCCCGGCCTAGCCTCGGCCTCCTCCCGAAGCTCTCTCAAAGTCCTTGTCACCCATTGGTCACAGCTGTGGAGGCCAGCCCTGAGATCATCACCAAAGACCTGGGGAGGCAGAGAACGTGAATGGTGATGAGGACAACCAACGTGCAGCAGGAGGCAGACAAGGAAACAGAAGAGGAGGAAGAGGAGGAGGAAGGTGGAGGTGAAGAGCTTGAGGCAGCTACGGACAAGCAGGCAGCTGAGGATGAGGTGCTGAAGCTGGCAAGGAAGACTACAGAGTAGAAAAGGAAAAGCTAATAAAGGCCACTGTGCCCTCCTCACCCTCCACTTCCGGTCTCAATCTAAATATGGTCCCCTTCCAGTAGAGGCAGGCCCGCCCATCCACAGTGGCTAGTGCCACCCCCCCACCCCCCACCCCCAGATGACACACTGTTCCTAAAATTCATTTGGTGAGGGAGATGTAAACTAGGTCCAGCCCTCCTCTCATAATCCCAAAGACAAACCAAGATACAATTCCACCAACGTCCGCCCTGGGGAACCAGTGAGCTTGCTGCGCTTGCTTACAGAGCAGTGGAGTGAGGCATTACTTACAGGAGTGTGGGTGCTCCCCGCTAGGGCTGCACTGGAAAGGCTTCACTCATCCAGCAGGTGTGGACGATGACTTCCACACAGCTGTACAAATGGAGCCCCCCACCCCCCTTCTTAGGCTTCCTCAACCTATTTACCCCAGCCCTTCCCAGAGGCCACCTGACTGAGAGGTGTGGCTGGATTCTCAGGTGAAGTTCCTATACAGATCCTCCCCTCCAGGGAAGGATGGTCAAGAGTCAGCAAGCCCCACTGTGCTCTTGTTTGCAGCTGGCACAGCTGAACTCGGGGAGATGGCGTCTGTCTGGCTTGGAGGACAGTTCTATCCAACACGCATACTCCACCACTCATCAAAACCACCACATGAATTTCAACAGGGGAAGAAAGAAGAAAAACATGAAGGCCTGGGTTTTCTTCCAGGCATGGTGGTGCACCCCCTTTAATCCCAGCACTCAGGAGGCAGAGTCAGGTGGATTTCTTGGAGATTGAGGCCATCCTGGTCTACAGAGCAAGTTCCAGGATAGCTGGGGCTACAGGGAGACCTTGTCTCAAAATAAAAAACTAACAAACAACAAGAACTCTAAAAAGAAAATCTGTTGCCAGGCGTGGTGACGTACGCCTCTAATCTCAGTGCTCAGGAAGCAGAGGCAGGTGGATCTCTGTGAGTTCAAGGCCAGCCTGGTCTACAGAGCAAGGTTTTTAAACAGGCTGCCACGTTTAAGGTGGGTCTTCCAGCTTCAAATAATTCAATCAAAAAAGACTCTCTCCAGGCTGGAGAGATGGCTTAGCAGTTGAGGGCACTGACTGTTCTTGCAGAGGGCCCAGGTTCAAATCCCAGCACCCACAATGCCGGCTAACAACCATCCAATTCCGGAGGATCTGACGCCCTCTTCTATCCTCTGTGGACACTGCATGACATGGGTGTGCCTACATACATGCAGACATCTCACTCATACACATAAAATCAAGATAAATAAATTAAAAAATTTTAAAGTATCCCTTGCTGGGCATGGTGGCACACACCTTTAATCCTAGCACTCGGGAGGCAGAGGCAGGCAGATCTCTGTGAGTTCAAGGCCAGCCTGGTCTACATAGCGAGCTCCAGGCCAGCTGGGACTATAGATGAATATTCCTGAAATTAACCTCTGATCTCTATATGTCCATGCATAGGTGAGTACACACAGGTACACATACATACACACACACGCACACACACGCACACACACACACACACACACATCTCTAAGAAAACAGAAGCTATTCCACTAAGATCAGGAAAAAGGCAGGATATGCCTGTGATAGCTAATCTTGGTTGTGAACTTCACTGGATCTGGAATTAACTGAAATGTGGGAGACTTTTTTTTTTTTTTTCGTATTTTTTGAGACAGGATCTCTCTTTAGTCCCAGCTGCCCTGGAGCTCGCTCTGTAGACTAGGCTGGCCTTGAACTCAGAGATCTGCCTACCTCTACCTCCGGAGTGCTGGGATTAAAGGCGCCTGTGCGCCACCACGCCCAGCTTCCACCTTCTTTCTTCTTTTTTTCTTTTTTTTTTTTTTTTTCCTTGAGATCCACCTTATTTCTTGAGGCACAGTTCTCACGAAATCTGGAGCCCTGCATTTCAGCTTGGCTGGATGGGCATTAAGTTCTTGGGATCCACGTGTCTCTGTCCCCCCCGCCCCTAGTACTGGATTACAGATTTTATACAGGTATCTGGAACCTCATCTCCCCAGCCCTTCCTTGGGGATTTTTTTTTTTTTTAGTTAAAATAGCCCATTGGGCTGGAAAGATGGCTCAGCAGGTTAAAGACTAGCACAAAACCTGATGCCAACCTGAGTTCAATCTCCAAGATCCATAAGTGGAGAGAACTGAGTTGTGCACTGTGGCAAGTGTGCAACACACACACACACATACACACACACACACACACACACACACACACACACACGCACGCACGCACTACTTCTCTAACTCTTCTCCCTTCTTGCCACCATTGCCCTGTCTGTAGGTCACCATTATTAATGGTTTTGTGTATTTCATGTTGACTCTTGCTGTACATACATATATGTGCTTTTTGTAAAACAGAAATGATGCATAACACGGGTGCACAAACTTGCATGCAGACAGTACATTCAGACACATACAGAAATAAATAAAATTTATAAAAAATAAAATAAGTAAAACAGAAACGGGGCATTTATCTTTGTGTGAATCTTCTTGGAGGGGGTTGTTTTGCTTTTATTTAATAGTATACTAACTATCTCAGCTTCCTTGGCCCGCACATATAATAAATTCACCTTAGTCTTTTTAAAAATTTATTTAAAGTCTGGGCATGGTGGTTCATGCCTTTAATCCCAGCACTCGGGAGGCAGAGGCAGGCAAGATATCTGGAGTTCAAGGCCAGCCTGGTCTACATAGTGAGTTACAGGCCAGCTGAGGCTACAGGGAAACCCTATCTCAAAAAGACCCAAAACATTTTTTTAAACCGGCACATGGATGGAGAGATCATAGATCTTAGAGAAAACCCCAAGGCTGACAGATCCCTAGACCAGTATAATTTCTTACTAAGTGCAAAATGTGTATTATATTTACAGTCAAGTATCCCAGTCACCACTCATCAAATAAGCTTCTTTTGTCCCAGAGACTACTGCAGTGTAGCACAGCTTGTCACACACAGACACTGTGAATTGTCTAAGCCTAAGTGACAAAAAAAGAAAAAAAAAGAAGAATTTGTTTAAAACTGAGGCTGGAGAAAAGGCTTAGCAGTTAAAAGCACTGACTGCTCTTAGAGAGGACCTGGGTTTGGTTCCCAGCACTCATGTGGTATCTAGCAACCACCCGTAACTCTAGTTCCAGGGACCTGATGCCCACTTCTGGCCTCCTCAGGCACTGCATGATATATGTGCACTTACAGACTTGCAGACAAGACAGGAATATACATGAATTTAAAAAATTAAAATAGGGCTGGAGAGATGGCCTAGCGGTTACGAGTGCCGACTGCAGAAGACCCAGGTTCGATCCCCAGCACCCACATGGCAGCTGACAACTGTCTTTAACTCCAGTTCCAGGGGGAATCCAACACTGTCTTCTGACCTCCGCGGCATTACACGACACGGGTGCACAAACCTACATGCAGACAGTACATTCACACACATAAAAAATAAATAAAAATTAAAATAAAAAGATACAGCATTACTATGGCAATATTATAATTTCCTGAAAAACAATAACAACAAGGGTAACTCTTAAATTTAGGTTTTAAGAGTGGGCCTGAGGGACTGGATAGATGGCCTAGCGGTTAAGAGCGCTGACTGCTCTTGCAGAGGACCTGGGTTCAATCCCCAGCACCCACATGGCGGCTGAGAACCGTCTTTAACTCCAGTTCCAGGAGAATCCAACATCCTCTTCTGACCTCCGCGGCATTGCACGACACGAGTGCACAGACCTGCATGCAGACAGTACATTCATACACATACAAAAATAAATAAAATTAAAAAAAAAAAAAAGAGTGGCCTGAACCTGGAAGACACTAGTTTGGTTCCCCAAGACGTCTCTTGAAACGGTCTCATGGAACTTTGTCTGTGGAACTGTGTCCTGAGTTCAGCCCCAGCCATCGTTTTATTCAAAGTGTCCATTTATAAAAGTCGTTCCCACAAAAAGAAGCATAGTTCATTATTTCAGCACCCAGAGAAGAGAAGATAGGTTCCTGAAATGTTTTAGTTATAGAACATGGTGATTGGTCACATATGGAGGATGAAGAGTAGAATGCTTTAAAGTAGCCCTTAGGTTTGCGTTGGGAGATGACTCCACCCTCAGAGACAAGAATAAGGAATGGCAATGAACTCACTTCTGACACCTGGTAGCGTTCCCAATAAGCCCATGGCCATGCATAGCCTCATAGCACGTAGTAGAGCAGCAGTGCTCTTGGGAGACTAGAATTTGGGTATGAACTCAGGGAGCATTGAGCTGGGGTCACCAGCATGTAAACTATGTTGGAGGTCCTGGTGATGGGCAGGGCCACCCAGGGATGCTGCATAAAGCCAAAGGGAAAGGAGAAGCAAGGAGAGTGAACCCCTCCAAGGGGAGAGAAGGAGAAAAACTGGCTAATAAGAATCTAAAACTTAACGGCAAAAGGTGAAAGAAGGATGGAGGGAGAATGTTCTGGAACTCAAAAAGGCAGTATAGAGAACAAAAGAGGGCTGACAAATAGCATCAAAGGCTGCAGAGAAGCCAGCCCAGGTCACATCTGCAGGGGACAGATGTGAGTGTGAAGCAAGAGTCAGGCATGGCCAGGGCAGGCTCATTTCTGTGCTGTTCGACTCTAGGTGAAAGGGGAAGGAAAGTAAGCCATGGTTCAGGTTGTGTGGAGTCACAGGGACAATTTTTAACTATCATTGTTATATATAGAGATGAAAAACTCCAAGTTCAGAGTGTCCTCCAGTTTTATAGCATCAAACTTGTCAAGTTAAAGGATCCTCCCCAAGTGAGTCACCCTGTTAGAGCATATGTCATTTGGCTCTTATAGGTACCCGGCCATGACTCAGAAATGCCCACAAAGAGCCACGTGGTCCTGTGCATTATTACTAAGCAGCACCCCTACATTGTCAAACAGTGATTTAAGAGACTGCACAGCTGGCAGAACCATTGCCCTTTGTGGAACTTTGGGAACCTGTATTTGATTTCAAAATGCCTTGAGATTATGAATGTAAACCAGTAGATTAAAAAAAAAAACACACTTTCTTTCTTCATATTGAAGCCTAGATAGGGAAAAAAACCCCACTCAAATATTGATTCAATTACACACATAGTTTTCAATTTCTCAAGTAATTGATTTTTCTAAGAAAGCAGATGGCACTATGGCATAATGGTAAGGAGGAGAAACAATGTAGCTTCAAGATGGTTCAGGAGGGAAAAGCTCTGGCCACACAGGCCTGATGACTGGAGTTCATGGTGGAACACAAGAACCAACTCCCAAAAGTTGTCCTTTGATATCCACACACAGGCCATGGCACACATACACCTGCACTCTATTACACATTCACACACACACACACACACACACACTCACATACACATAAAGTTAAATTTTTAAAAAGAGTAGAGACAATGGAGCTAGACTGTAGCTTGGTGGTAGAGCATTTACCTAGTATACTTGGCCTTGGTCCCAGGCACTGGGGAAGAGGCCAGAGACAATGAAACAGAACAAGCTTGAGTTTAAATCCTATGTCAACCTCTTATGAACTGGGAAATCTCAGGTGAGTACTTATTCATAAATGAGAGTCAGTAGTACCAAGCACAGAGGGTGCTTATGCATATGCAGCGAGGTCACACACTGGCAGGACCTGGCTTAGCATATGAAAGTCTGTGGGAGGCTCAGCTCAGGAGCTGGATTTGGTTCCCCTGGGTCCAGCAGGTGGACCCTGGTAGGAAGGGAACCACAGGCAGCAAGGCTCAAGGCAACAGTGACTGAGGTCCGAGGGCTAAGGAGGATGCCGCTTCACCACAGGGAGTGGGGTGGTAAGTGTGGGAGCAACAACAATAAAGCAAGGCTCCAAAGAGTATCGGCATGTTATCGCTACACATGTATAGATGACAGATTCCTACATAAAATACATTCATATACAGATAGACTGCACTCTTCCGTGGAGTCTTTCCTGTGCTATGCTTTGCTAAACCTGTGACAGAGGTATGATCTTAGCTACTGTGTCTGTCACTATGCAGTGATGACAACCTAGCTTCCATGGGTTGCCCCTATTTGTTTGGATTTCTATGGATTCTGGGGTTGATTCTACCTTTTGGCTATTATGGATGGAACTGACTCATTTTAACACTAAAATTCTATGCCTTAAGGAACCCCTTAGTCCCGGGCAAACTAGGACCACTGGTTACCCTAGACATGGACCCAGCTAGTGCATCAGAAGATGGGACAGTACAAGAGGACAAAGATGTCCCTTAGGAGAAGCCCACCTGTGGAACATGATTATGCTGTTCCATGAAAGGTGACCCTGTCAGCAGAGCACTTGCAGACAGAGCAGGCTAAAAGGAGTTCCCGGAGTTCCCTAGTGCATCCAGTCCAGTGATAGAATGCAGGATCTATTGTCCAAGTGGGGGACCAGAGATAAAGCCGAATCTCTCTCTCTCTCTCTCTCTCTCTCACACACACACACACACACACACACACACACACACACACACACACCCCACAATCCTCCACGGGATTCGTTTTTGCTTAAGCCTGGCCTGATTCATAAATACCAAAGTACATCAAAGTGGAAGAGTTTTTCATTCACAGGAAATTTTATAAATGCTGAGCACATTCACTACGTCTGAGCTCTGTTTCTTCTATCTTATTTGTTTGTTTGTTTTTGTTCTTCTGTTGTGCATTATTCTTCAGTACACTCACTGCCAGGAACTCCATTTTTTAATGATTATTTTTACACTGCATTACCTTGCAGGAAAACTATGCTCAGTTTCTGGCCTTCATTTGCGGGTTTTGGTAACCATGTTAGTCTAACAGGCTGGGCCTCTGATTCTCATAATCTGCAGCAGAGCCTGTTGTGCATAAGATCAGGAACAGTGGAACAGTGGGTTTTGGGGAGGTGTAATGTTCTATTTGCATTGGTTTTCCAACTGCTAGTGCTGACAGATTTGAACATCTTTCAGGTCTGAAATAGTTTAGCTCTTTGGTGGCATCAGGAATGGGTAGAGGGAGGGGCATTTTATTAATTAGTTGATCTATTTATCATGGAATTATACCATACTTTTTGTTTTTTAAATCTCGGATTTTAGGTTTCAACTGTGAGATGTTGTCTTTGGTTTACTGGGAGATGCTGGATTTTTTTTTTTTTTTTTTTTTTTTTTTTTTTTTTTTTTTTGTGGTCTTTTTGAGACAGGGTTCCCTGTAGCTCTGGCTGTCCTGGAACTCACTATGTAGACCAGGCTGGCTTTGAACTCGCAGAGATCCGCCTGCTTCTGCCTCCCAAGTGCTAGGATTAAAGGCGTGTGCCACCATGCCCAGCTATGCTGGATTTTTTAAAAGTCTATTTTTATAGGCACCTAGATTAAGTTTTTGTTTTAATTATATTTTTTAAAAAAGCTTTAGGGGCTGGAGAGTTGGGTCAGTGGTTAAGAACAATGGCTGCTCTTGCAGGAGACCTGGGTTCGATTCCCAGCACCCACATGGTGGCTAACAATCATCTGTAATTCTAGTTTCAGGGGAATCAGAGACCCTCTTCTGACCTCCACAGGCATTGAATGACATGGGTGCACTTATATGTACATGCAGGCAACACACTCATACACATAAAATAAAAATAATAAATAAAAAATTTATTTATTTATTGTCTTTTTTTTTTTGGAGACAGGGTCTCCCTGTAGCCCCCAGCTATCCTAGAATTTACTCTGTACCAGACTGGCCTTGAACTCACAAAGATCCTCTCTGCCTCCCATGTGCTAGGATTAAAGGTGTGTGCCACCACACCCGGCTATAAAATATTAAAAAAAAATAAAAAAGCTTTATCTTCTACAGAGCTTTCACCAACAAATATTAGATGGACAGGATAAGGTGTAAGGAAGTAGAACTCAGTGATGATTATGTGATACCGCTGCAAAAAGCAGCCGGGTCCACAGTTCTAAAGACCCAACGGCGTTAAGTAGCTAGCTTCCCTTCAAGACTCAAAGTTGTCAAATGGGAATTCTTGGTTCCTTCTGGAAGGTTAGGTCTACTTTCTTTACCTTCCATACACCCTCCAACTCAGCATGTTAATACATAGGAACGCCAACGTGGTTGGGGCTGATAAGTGATTTTAAAAGCTCAAATTATGTGTAATGATATTTGAGAGAATAAAAGCTCCCCTGGGGCTGAACCACCAGGGTAGCTTGAAGTGGAGTCACAGGGCTGTCTACATACCATCAGCTGAAGGTTGGCAAGTGGTACCTTATCAGTTCACAGGGTGCAGTGATTCCAATATACACAGGGGGCTAATAATAAATTAGAGGACTCAAGTGATTCTTGCTGTGTGACTCAGGCTGTCCTTGAACTCGTGATCCTCCCACCTCAGTTGGAATTACAGAAGCTCAGCATCATGCTGCGTGTTCAGGTGTCCTTCTGAGGGTCATGCATGAGGCTGGAGCTTGCTCACATCCATTCCTCTTCTTGCAGTTAAAACTCTGATTCCTCCAAGGAAAAGAACATAGTCTTTATGATATATAGATCAACTCATGGTTTGTAAGCTCCTGTCTTAGCTCTTACTACAAAAATATTCAAATTGCGTATTTGCTTTATTTTTAAAATTCTTAGGGTTTTTAAAGCAAAAGCAACAGAGGCACAAATTAAAATTTCAAACCATCCAAAAAGATATATGGGGGGCTGGAGAGATGGCTCAGTGGTTAAGAGCGCCAACTGCTCTTGCAGAGGACCCAGGTTCGATTCCCAGCATCCACAGGGCAGCTAAGAACCGTCTTTAACTCCAGTTCCAGGGGAATCCAATGCCCTCTTCTGACCTCTGTGGCATTGCACAACACAGGTGCACCAACCTACATGCAGACAGTACACTCATACACATAAAAAAAATAATAAACCCCCAAAACAAAAAAGATGTATGGTAGGAGCCAAGCATGGTGGTACATGGCTTTAATTCCAGCACTCTAGAGACAGAGGCAGGTAGATTTCTGTTGAGTTCCAGGCCAGTAAGGGCTATGTAGTGAGATGCTGTCTCAAAACACAAACAAAACAGATACATGGTGAAAAGTAAGTCTCCCTCCTCCCTTTACCATCATCATCTACCCATCCTCTCTAGATGAAACCAGAGCTTCCATTTTTGTTACTGTCTTTCCAGAAGCATTTTGTGCAAATACAAGCATATTTATAAATATACAACTGCCATTTTTACATTTTTTTCTTTTATTATTTCATTTTTTCTTTTATTATTTATTATTTATTATTTTTGTGTGTATGAGTGTGCTCTCTGCATGTAGGTTTGTGCACCAGTGTCATGCAGTGCCGTGGAGGTCAGAAGAGGGCATTGGATTCCCCCGGAACTGGAGTTAAAGACAGTTCTTAGCCGCCATATGGGTGCTGGGAATCGAACCCGGGTCCTCTGCAAAAGCAGTCAGTGCTCTTAACCTCTGAGCCATCTCTCCAGCCCCTCTACTGTGCTTTTAAAAACTATTTTTTACCTGTGTGTATGTATGTGCACCATGTGTGTGCAATGGACACAAAGGTAAGAAGAGGGCTTCAGATCCCCAGAACTTGAGTTCAGGTGGTTGTGAGTTGCCATGTTCAGTTCAGGGAACTGAACCTGGGTCTTCTGCAAAAGTAACAAGTACTCTTAACCGTGGAGCCATCTCCCCAGCCTTTGTACCTTGTTTTTTTTTTTTTAAATTAAACTCTTTGAAAAGGTATTTGATGGTTCACATACAATTACAAGAAACAACATCGATACTGTTCTACCACTGAAATATATCCCTCCTTTTAATTTCTATTTTGAGACAGGGTCTCATTAAATTGCCTAGGCTGTCATTGAACTCAGGCTGTAACCCAACAGGCCTTGAGGTTACAATCTTCCTGCTTCAGCCTCCAAAGTAGACAGGATTGCAGGCCTGCACCACCAGGCTCAGTATAACATCTTGCAAAGCTTTGTACAATATCATAAGTAGTGACACTGATACAATTCATTCTCCTTATTATGAATATCTACTTATGCATTTTCCCACTGATGTGTATTTGAAGCCACATTCAATAGTGCTTACAAATTACCTGCCCCCCCCTTTTTGATAGCTCTAGGTTATTCCCTCCCAAAAGGCCACCTAATTCATGGTAAGATCATGAATCACTTCATTCAGCTTCAAATGAAGAGATTCATGATCTTATCATCTTCAGCTAATAGCACCCACATCTGTAACTCCAGTTCTAGGGGATCTGATGCCTTTTTCTGGCCTCATCAGGCATTGTACACATGTGGTGCACTTACCTCATACATGCAGGCAAAACACTCAAACAATTAAAAAAAAAAGCCAGGCGTAATGGTTCACGTTTATAATCCCAGCAGCGGGCGGTGGAGACAGGAGGTTCTCTGGAGCTCACTGGCCAGCCTAGCTGGATCACTGACCCCAGATCCCAGTCAGAGACCCTGTCTGAAAAACAAGATGGAGGGCACCTAAGAACAACACCCAAGGTAGACCTTGGGTGCACACATGCATACATTCACACACACCAAAAAATGACATGACAATCATTTACATAGTGGTACCATTGATTGGAATGATGCAAAGCAGGTGGAACAAGTGGCTTAAAATAAGAGGGACTTCATAGCATCAATATTTGCTCTAGATTGGTCTTTGGCCCTGGAATCACCCCTCCTTGTATTTGTGAGCCTGCTGCAAAAGTCCTGATCTTACTCTAAAACACTTATTTGGGGGGAGGGTCCACCTTCAAATTTTAAGACATCTATTATGTGTGCATGTGTGCGTGTGTGCACTCATACACATGCACTCACACACGTGTGCCAAAGAGCACATGTGGAATTTAGAGGACAACTTGCAGGAACTGGTTCTCTCCTTTCACCATATGGGTTCTGGGGATCCAGTTCGGGTTATCAGGCTTGGCAGCCAGTGCCTTTCCCTGATGAACCAGTGCACCAGTCCTGATGATCTGCCCGTAAAGCCTCTGTCCACACATCTCTTGTCCAGATTAGGATCTGCAACACCAACTGAGGTTCCCTCTAATGTCCAGGTTAGAATTCTTCCTGATTCCTGTGCTTCCACACCATTTTGGATATGACTTTATTGCTTTTATCATATTGTGTTACTATTTTCTCCTGGGTACTAGCAGATCTCCTTAACAGTTCAGAACTGTCACACCCAGCTTTATGCCCACGTCTTCAGCCTCAGGGCCTCCAACAGGCAAATGAACATCTTGATGAGTGAAAGGCAGTCTCCCCCCTTTTCTTCTCAAACTAATAAATCTGCTCACCACTCTTCCCCTTTCAAATGAGGAACTCTGGCTATCAGGCCATGGATTAAATTATATAGTAAATTACCACCCAAAGACAAAAAGACAGGAAGAGTAGGAAAAGGTGTCTTTGGAAATACAAACACAGAAAAGAAAAGTTGGATTAACAAGTACCTCTATTACAATGATGCAACAGCTGCCTCTTTGCCAAGTTAAAAGGGTGACACACAAAATCTCTCTGAATAAATAAGATGGGATTACAATTTCTTTAGTACTGTTGAAGACCGTGGGAAGAATCTAAAATCAGCTCTGCCCACATGGAAGGTCGCATCACGCCCATCAATTTATTTTGATCTCATGGAAGGCGTTTTGGAGCAGGGCTCAAGAAATAGCTCAACCAAAAGAACACTCAAATTATGTAAAAATGAGCCCCACTGATTTCAATCCGTTAACCTTACATAATGAGATTCCAAACATAGCACTGTGGTTTCACAATAGAAACAAAAAGAACTTAATACAGCAATTTGTTCTAATAGGTGAGAAATTTTACCTGGTATTTTGCAGGGAAAAGTTGAATTGGAAAACAGTAACTTTCCACCATTGGTACATTTAGAAACTTGAATTGGAGAGGAAGGAAGAGTAGCCAAGCCAAGACCGAAGATAGTAATGAATGATGATGGTATTTTATTTTTGTTATTTTTGAGACAGGGTCTCCCTTTAGTCCCAGCTGGCCTGGAACTCGCTCTGTAGACCAGGCTGGCCTTGAACTTACAGAGATCAGCCTTCCTCTGACTCCTGAGCACTGGGATTAAAGGCATCCACCACCACGCCTGGCACTAAAGATGTTCTTAGCCACCATGTGGGTGCTGGGAATCAAACCCAGGTCCTCTGCAAGATCAGTCAGTGCTCTTAACCACTGAGCCATCTCTCCACCCTGATGATGGCTATTTAACAAAGATCAGTGAGTGCTTGCTATATGTTACTTATGGCATTGAGGACACATGAACAGATATGGATAAACAAGATGAATTGAGCACTTACTGTGCAAATTGAGAACTCCGTGCATATTGGCTCACTTCTTCTTACCTCACCATAGCTCTGTGAGTTATAATCATTATTCCATCTTATAGACACCAAAGCTTCTACATATAAATTCCTGGAAGTCACAAAGGTGTTTCAAGTGGTAGAAGTTGAACACTAGCTGGCTGACAGATTCAGAAGTGGCACAGTAACTTCTCTGTCTAGAAATGGCTGCTGCAAATAGTCATTTTTATATATAGTCCCTCTGTTCTCACAGTTGTGTGAAGATAACATCAACATGGCTGTATCAGAGCTTCAACAAAGTAGAAATTAGGGGAGCCCAGACAATGTACATTAATGGCTTTGGCTCATGGGTCCAGAGAAATACACGGGCAGAATGCTTCTAACTGGAGTTCAGTATTTTCAGGGTTTCCCTGTGACATTTTGCAAATATAATAGTATAAGATTGCAAGCATTATAATGTCACCTGGACTGTTATTTACTCTAAACTAACTCATTTTACTTGATGTTTTAAAGGAAATTTAATATTACTGTTCAATAGAACCACTAATATTAAATGCCTAAAATACACTAGGCAATAGGGATACAGAAAGACAAACTTGACTAAAAAGTCTCCTCACTCTCATAGAGCTGATATTCTGGTACAGGAACAGATTATAAGTAGTATAAATACAGAAAATATATAGAGAGAGTGATCAGCACTGAGAGGAAAAAAGAGGTGTCAGTCTATTTTGTGGTGCTGTAGCAGGATACCACAGACTAGGTTATTTATTTCTTCATTTTAAAAAGATGAATTGGGGGCTGGAGAGATGGCCTAGCAGTTAAGAGCGTCGACCGCTCTTACAGAGGACCCGGGTTCGATCCCCAGCACCCACATGGCGGCCGAGAACTGTCTGAAACTCCAATTCCAGGAGAACTCCAGTTCCAGGGGAATCCGACACCCTCTTCTGACCTCCGTGGCATTGCACGACACGGGTGCACAAACTTGCATGCAGACAGTACATTCATACACATACAGAAATAAAAAAAAAATGGGGCTGCTGAATCTTCTTTCGCAGACACTCTACTGGGTCTTTTGATGTTAAAAGTTTTTTCTTATACTAGTCATCTTGATAGATGATCACATTTAACCTGGAAACCTTATTTTGAGATTGTAGAATTAGGAAACAAGGAAGTTAAATAAATCAGTAAATGAGGCAAGTGTGACCCAGGACAGGGCCCTTTGACTTCCAAACTCAGGCCTATATTTACTATTCTAGTTTATGTGTTTTTATTTCCTCATTCTTCTGCAGCCTCTTATAAATGTTAAAGAAGCTGGGCATGGTGGCCTATGCCTTTAATCCTAGCAGTTGGGAGGGAGATGCAGGTGGATCTCTGAGTTCAAGGCCAGCCTGGTCTACATAGAGAGATCCAGGACAGCTGGGGCTGCAGGGACACCCTGTCTCAAAGAGACCACTAAATAAATAAATAAATAAATAAATAAATAAATAGTAAAGAAAAGTTTATTGAGCATAATGTAAATTTATGAAAAGTACTGACAAACAACTTGGTTTTAAAATCAAAGACAATAAAGGAAAACATTCAATAATTTGCTGGCTAAAATAAGTGAATATTTGTACCCTATAAAGTAGAGTGAATTCAGAAAATTATTTGTTTCCAAATGAATCACAAAAATATCCTTAGATTCCACTTATTCATTGAGAAGCTAAAANAAAAAAAAAAAAAAAAAAGCAGACTTAGCTCAGTGTGGTGACAAATACCTCTAATTCCAGCAGTTTGGAGGCTGAGGGAGGAGGATGAGGAGCTCAAGGTCAGCCTGGGTTACATAAACAGAAACCTGTCACAAACAAACAAACAAACAAACAAACAAAATGAAACAAACTCCGGAGCCAGAGACAAGTGGATCTCTGCGAGTTCAAGGCCAGTTTGGTGTACATGGTGAGTTCCAGGACAGCTGGTGCTACAGGGAGATCCTGTTTCAAAAAAAGACAAAAAAAAAGTTTCCTAGAATAAATTGAACTGTGTATGTCTTGAACCAACTAGCAAATGGTTGTTAGAAGAGGAACAAGAAAGAAGAGAAAGAGAGTGGTGTAAATGCTTCAATCATTTATTTTAACTCAAATATTTAGGTGACTAGCTGGGAAGGTGCAGCCAGCCAGATTCTGGGAGTCATTGGCCGGCCAGGGTCCCCTACCAGTAGGTCCCAAGCCAGTGAGAGCCACTGTCTCAAAAAAACAAGGTGGAAGTTGCCTGAAGAGGAATGATGACCAGAGTTGTTCCTTGATTTCCACACATGCACGCGCACGTGTGTGTGTGTGTTGTGTGTGTGTGTGTTGTGTGTGTGTGTTTTAAAGTACTTACCAAAAGATAATTAACTTTTTTAGGAATTTAAAGAGCCACAAAAGGAAACTGCCAGTTGATTGTAAAGCAAGCTCGCAGGCTCCATGCAATCACGAACTTTTCCAGCCTTCTGTAATCTAGTGTTTCATCTGTCTTCCCACCTGACCTGACCCATACTCCACCAAAATAGTACAGTTCACAACCTAGCACATAATAAACATTTAGGCTACTGTTTGAGTTTCTTTTAATGTTTCTTTCAAAGACCAAAATTAACAGAGTGGCAATGAAAATATTCTAATAAAAAATCAGATTTAATCGGGCCTGAAATGGATAGTATATAATGTTTTTATTTGAAGCCCCCAAACGTATTTTAAGATGTTTTCAATTTTATACCTATATATTTAAAGGGCCGCATGAACATTACTGAGTGCAAACGCATGCTGTAGCTTCTTTTGTTGAAGTTTCTGTGTAACTTTCCAAGCCCAGGCTCCATGGCTCCCGAAGTACTTCTGGCAGACTAACCTAGGGCAGGGAGGTGGCTCCGAACCAGATTAAGGATTGCATCGATTGCTTTTGCCTGGGCATCCGCGGGCCCGCCCCGATCGACTACTCAGGTCTGGTAGGACCCGGAGCGCGGGAAAGCCAGTTTGAAGGCGGCCCGCTGCTGCGGGGCTTGGACCTCTTCACTCCCTCCCTGGCCAGCGGCCTCGCCCAGCACCTTCCGCTACGGCCGCTGCCATGTCGGAAGCCTACTTCCCGGTGGAGTCGGGAGCGCTGGGAGCAGAGGAGAACTTTCTATCCTTGGACGACATTCTCCTGTCTCAGGAGAAGCTGCCAGTGCTCGTCGAGACGCCCCTGCCGCGTCTGGGCGCCTTCTTCCCAGAGCGGGGCGCCGCGGACCCTGGCAACGCGGTGCCGCAGGTGAACCGGGCGGGACTGCTGTGAGGCCGGTGCCTGGGGAAGGTCCAGGGAGGCTTGGGGTTGGGAGGTTCCTTCCAGAACAACCTAAAGAAGCCGGGGTCCAACGGTAAGTGGTGAACTGGGATTCGAACCTAGGACCCTGTGGCTTCAAATAAGAATTTGTCCCAGCTGGGCGTGGTGGCGCACGCCTTTAATCCCAGCACTCGGGAGGCAGAGGCAGGCGGATCTCAGAGTTCAAGGCCAGCCTGGTCTACAGAGCGAGTTTCAGGCCAGCTGGGACTAAAGGGAGACCCTGTCTCAAAAAGACAAAAAAAAAAAAAAAAAGAATTTGTCCAAAGACCTCGACTTGTAATGGTTATTTTCATTTCCTGTTTTAAGTTTTGTTTAGAGGGATGCTTTGGTTTGTTGCTTTCAGGTAATTTTTATCAGTTAACATACCACATTTTGAAAGCCAACTGGTACCACAATATTTTTGTTTATTTTATTTTTATGGGTATATCCCAGCTCTGGAGTTATAGACAGTTGTGAGCAGCCCCATGTGGGTGCTGGGAACAAATGCTGGTCCTCTCCATGAACAGCGAGTGCTTTTAAACGCCGAGCCATCTCTCTAGCCCGATACCAAAAGATTTACAACAAAAACTCTTAGGCCTGTTTTGCTTCTCTAAGTCCTGTCTCCACAGGGACTGTGCACTTTTTAATAGTAGAGTCTTCAAAACTTACCTACATGTTTTTTAATAATATTCTCTTAAATATTGAACTTATTTCTCTTGTTGATTTAAAAACAAAAGTGTAGACTTTATTTCCTTCCATTATTGTACTGCAAACTGCCATATTCCGGGGAATTTACTTCTCATGTGCTGCTAAGTGTAGATACCCTGCGAGACTTCATATTTCCCTTGTTTTTACCTAATGTCCTTTTTCTATTCCAGCATCATTGTTTTTAGTAGTCATGTCTCTGTAGGTTCTTCTTGGCTATTGTCAGGCTTTCTTTGTTCCAAATGACAATTTTCTGGTTAAGTATTTTGTAGTGTTCCTTGGATGGGGTTTTGTTTGTTTTTATGTGTTTGAATAGTTTGCCTGCATGTAAATACCCCTGTGCATGCAGTGCCTGAAGAGGCCAAAAGAGGCCGATAGACCCTCTGGAACTGGAGTTGTGGACAGTTGTTAGCCCCCATGTGGGTGCTGGGAACCAAACCCTGCTCTTCTGCAATTGTGGCCAGTGCTCTTAATCACCGAGTCATCTCTCCAGCTTAACTATTTTTTGGTTTTGGTTGAAACTTAATTCCACTCTGGGCAGAAAACAAAGCTTTGAATGATTGAGGGGGTTTTATTTTTGAGAGAGGCCTGGCTGGCTTGGCACTCACTATGTAGACCAGGCTGGCTTGAAATTCACAAAGATCCTCCTACCTCTGCCTCCCTATTGCTGGGATTAAAGGCGTATGCTACCATGCCCCCATCGAGCTCTGTATCCCCAGCCTAATTTCAGTCTTTCCAAAAAAAATTTTTGATGGTTTTGAGACAGGGTCCCTCTATAGTCCCAGCTGCCCTGGAACTCACTATGTAGACCAGGCTGGCCTTGAACTCACAGACTGCCTGCCTCTGCCTCCTGAGTGCTGGGATTGAAGGCTGAAGGCATGAGCCACCACACCGGGTTCAAATTCCTAAGGCTTATGTTGCAGCAAGATAATTTAACTATTTTGCACTAACTTGGAAAGATACATATTGTGAAATCATGATGCATGTACATTAGGTTATTAGTTATTTGCTGGGATTTTCTGCCTTTATTGGTGTTTAGTTTGCTGCTTTTCAGTAATTGAGAAGAGATGTGGACATCTTTTATAGTTATCCATCTACTTCTTTTACTTCTGTCAGTACAAACAGATATTTATAATTTTTTTGGTGACTATAATGACCCTTTTATCATTGTGAAGCATTCTTCTTAGTCTCTAGTGATGTTTCTTTTTTTTCTATGTAGCCTTATGTAGCCTTGGCTGGTCTGGAACTCTGTAACCAGGTTAGCCTTGAGCTCACACCAAGCCTTCTGCCTCTGCTTCCAGAGTGTGTATTTTTTTTCTTTGTTTAGTGTTTGCATTTTTTTTCAGGCTCTCTATTTTCAGCATTTATATGTCTTTATTTAAGATATGTATATTGCCGGGTATGGTAGCACACGCCTTTAATCCCAGCACTCAGGCAGGTGGATCTCTGTGAGTTCAAGCCCAGCCTGGTCTACATAGAGAGCTCCAGGCCAGCTGCAACTAAAGGGAGACCCTGTCTCAAAAATACCCCCCCCCAAAAAATGATATGTATATTTAGTTGGGCCTGGTGGCAGACACCTTTAATCCCGGCACTCGGGAGGCAGAGGCAGGTGGATCTCTGTGAGTTCAAGGCCAGCCCCGTCTACATAGCAAGTTCCAGGACAGCTGGGGCTACAGGAATACCCTGTCTCAGGGAGGCAGGGATGGGGGGTGGGAGGGGAGATATATTTAGTGACACATTAGTGACTAAATTTTTGTTGTTGTTGTTGTTTTTGTTGTTGTTTTGGTCTTTTTGAGACGGTCTCCCTTTAGTCCTAGCTGGCCTGGAGCTCGCTCTGTAGACCAGGCTGGCCTTGAACTCACAGAGATCCACCTGCCTCTGCCTCCCGAGTGCTGGGATTAAAGGCGGATGCCACCACACCTGGCATGTGACTGAATTATTTATTTATTATTTTTTATGTGTATGAGTGTATTGTCTGCATGTAGGTTGGTGCACACGTCACATGAGCCACACTTAAACTCTCCTATAACAAGTTCTAACAGTATGAAACGCTCTCTACCAGGAAAGCTTGTCAGTGCCCAAGGTTTTGTTGATCAAATAGACACCTACCACAAACCACAACTACCCAATGTTGTGCAATGCTGTGAAGGTCAGATTCCCCTGGAACTGGAGTTAAAGATGGTTCTTGGGCACCATGTGGGTGCTGAGAATTGAACCCAGGTCCTCTTCAAGAGCAGTCGGTACTCTTAACTGCTGAGCCATCTCTCCAGCCCAATGACTAAATTATTTTTGACTAGAATGTTAAGTTATTTTACCACTTCATAGACAGTACACTAGGATCATAAAACACTTCAGTGCCATTCTCTCCATCCCTTTGTGTTACTTTCATATAAATTGGGCTCATTTAAAACCCTGTAAAACAAATTTGCTTATGAATTTTATCTGTTGCCCTTTTTTTTCTTCTGCATTTCCAAACTTCTTTCATCTCCTTCCAGGACTTTCTTACTCTAGGTCTTCTGAGATTAAATTCTTAATTTCTGTTTGTGCCAGCGGCTGCCAAGACCAGTCCCAGGTTTGAGGACTCGCCAGAGGATTCATAGGACTTAGCAGAGCCATACTCACAGTTAAGATTTACTGCAGCGTTGGGGCTGGAGAGATAGCCTAGTGGTTAAGAGCACTGACGCTCTTGCAGAGGACCCGGGTTCGATCCCCAGCACCCACATGGCGGCTAAGAACCGTCTGTAACTCCAATTCCAGGAGAACTCCAGTTCCAGGGGAATCCGAGACCCTCTTCTGACCTCCACGGCATTGCACGACACGGGTGCACAGACCTGCATGCAGACAATAGAACATCAATAACATAACAATAAATCAAATTAACAAAAAAAAAAAAAAAAAAAGATTTACTGCAGCAATAGGGTGCAAAGCAGAATCAGCAGAAGGAAGGGTTCCTGTGAGGAAGTCATGAGGAGAGCAGACACAGCTTGCAGTCTTCGGCACACTGTCACATGAGCCACACTTAAACTCTCCTATAACAAGTTCTAACAGTATGAAACGCTCTCTACCAGGAAAGCTTGTCAGTGCCCAAGGTTTTGTTGATCAAATAGACACCTACCACAAACCACAACTACCCAGGAAATCTGTAAGAAACCTGGTATTCAGTCTGAACCACATTGTTTCTGTAGTTAGACACAGTGAGAAGCTCATCAGGCTGGGAATATTGGGATCCTCTGGAATTCCAAGTTCCCAGATCCACCCCAGCAAGCAGGCTTTGCTGGCTCTTTTCTTTATACTTTCTCTTTGTAATATCTTTATTTCAACTTCTAGAGGATATATATCTTCAGTGGGTACAGAATTTTACATTAGCAGTTACTTTCTTTTAGCATTAAAAAAGTTACGGGGTGCTGCAGAGATGGCTCAGCGGTTAAGAGCACTGATTGCTTTTGTAGAGGACCAAGGTTCGATTCCTAGCACCCACAAGTCCTTAAGTCCGGCGTGGTGGTGTATGCCTTTAATCCTAGCACTCAGGAGGTAGAGGCAGGCGGATCTCTAAGTTCAAGGTCAGCCTGGTCTACAGAGCAAGCTCCAGCACCAGATGGGACTAAAGGGTGACCCTGTCTCAACCCCCCCCAAAAAAAAAAAAGTTATGGGGGCTTGGAGAGGTGGCTCAGTGGTTAAGAGCACTGGCTGCTCTTGCAGAGGACCTGGGTTCTAATCCTAGCATACACATGGCAGCTAACACCCATCTGTAATTTCAGTCCCAGGGTATCTGATGCCCCCTTCTGTTCTCCGTGGACATTGCATACATGCAAGCATAACACTCATACACATAAAATAAAAATAACTTTTTGAAAAACATTGTGGGCTGGAAAAATGGTTCAGCAGTTAAGAGCACTGGCTGTTCTTGCAGAGGACCCAGGTCTGGTTCCCAGCACCCACAGAACAGCTAACAATTGTGTGTAACTCCAGTTCCAGGGGATACAATTCCCTCTTCAGGCCTCTGCAGGCATTGCATGCACAGGTGCTCTTAAATACATGTAGGTAAAACATATATAAAATAAAAATAAATAGGAGCTAGAGAGATGGCTCAGCCATTACGAGTACCAACTGCTGTTGCAGAGGACCTGAGTTCAATTCCTAGCACCCACATGATGGCTAACAACCATCCATAACTGCAGTTCTGGGGGATCTAATGCCGCCTTCTGATCTCCTGCAGCCATTGCATGACATGGGGGTGCACTTACATACATCCAGGCATAACAGTCATACAAAATAGATAGATAGATAGATAGATAGATAGATAGATAGATAGATAGATAGATAGATAGATGATAGAATACTTAAAATAAAAATTTAAGGTATTTCCATTGTTGGGTGGCTTTCATAGTTTTTGTAGAGAAGTTGGCTTTTAAAAAATATTTTATTTTAGATAAAGTCTTGCTCTCTAGCCCAGGCTACCTTTTTTTAAAAAAATTTTTTTAATTTTTATTTATTTTTTTAATGTGTATGAATGTACTGTCTGCATGTAGGTTTGTGTACCCATGTCCTGCAATGCCACGGAGGTCAGAGAAGGGTGTTGGTTTCCCCTGGAACTGGAGTTAAAGATGGTTCTTAGCCGCCATGTGGGTGCTGGGATCGAACCCGGGTCCTCTGCAAGAGCAGTCTGCGCTAACCGCTAGGCCATCTCTCCAGCCCCCGGGCTACCCTTGAACTCTGTCCTCCTGCTTCCAGCCCCAGAGTGCTGGGATTACAGGTATGTCCTCTCATACCTGCCATATTCCTTCTTTAAAGGCAGAGTGAGCTGGACCTGGCAGTACAGTCCTGTTATCCAAGCTTCTTGGGAAGCTGAGGCAGGAGGATTGCAAGTTCAAGACCTGCTTGGGCTACAGACCAGTGAGTTCAAAAGCCATCATGGATAGCTTAGGGATAGTCTGTCTCAAATAAAAAGTAAAAGAGCGTTGAGATATAGTTCAGCTGTAGAGTGCTTGTCTCTTATGCTGTACAGAAGACAAACTTTCTTGAGTTTGGTTATATTTTTCAGGTCTGGAATTTCTATGTGATGTTTTTAATTTACATTGAAGTCAGTGTTTAATTATTCTGCTGCCTGTCCAAAATGCTGGGCTTACTTTACCCCTTCTTCCTCAAGCCTTAGCCACTCAAGTCCTGGCTGCTGGGCAGCCTTGGACTGGGTGTTTGTCTCTGAGCCTAGGAAGTTTGTCAAAAGCTCTGCTTACACGGCTCTACCCCACAGAGCTGCTCCACCCCACAGAGCTGCTCCATCCCTTTGCAGCAGTTGTCTGTTGTAAGAGATGTTTGTTTTCCTGGCTTCCTTTAATCCAGTTTATATATATTTAAGATCTCTTTTAGTTTGGGGCGGGAGAGATGGCTCAACAATTAAGAGCACTTGCTGCTGTTACAGAGGATCTGAGTTCCCAGCACACTCACATTGGTGGCGGCTTACAACTATCATAGCTCTGCAGGTCTGGCTCTTCCGGTCGCAGAGGGCGGTCGGGGCGGTCGCCATGGGCAGCTTCCCCAGAATGTTGGCTACCAGGGCACTTAGCCTAATTGGCAAGCGAGCCATTTCTACCTCAGTGTGTGTTCAAGCACATGGGAGTGTGGTGAAGAGTGAAGACGACTCTCTTATGTTGACTAGCATGACTACCCTCTGCCTGATGTGGCCCATGTCAGGCTGCTGTCTGCCAGCCAGAAGGCCCTGAAGGAGAAGAAGAAGGCAGACTGGAGCGGCTTGACCAGGGACGAGAAAGTCCAGTTGTACCGCATCCGGTTTAATGAGAGCTTTGCCAAGATGAACAGGAGCACCAACGAGTGGAAGACAGCTGTGGGCATGGCTATGTTCTTCATTGGCTTCACTGCTGTCCTTCTGATATGGGAGAAGCGATACGTGTATGGCCCCATCCCACATACCTTTGATCAAGACTGGGTGGTCATGCAGACCAAGCGGATGCTCGACATGAAGGCCAACCCCATCCAAGGCTTCACTGCCAAGTGGGACTACGAAAAGAATGAGTGGAAAAAGTGAGACCCCACTGCTCACCCGTTCCTTCCCGCACTGGACATCCTGGAAACCTGTGTCCAGTAGTCTGATGCGATGCTAATAAATGAAAAAAAAAAAAACTATCATAGCTCCAGTTCCAGGGGATCCGATGCCCTCTTCTGGCCCCAGTAGGCCCCATATATGAACATGGTATACCTACATACATGCATACATACATACATACATGCAGGTAGGATTGAGGAGTTCTGATGTGCTAATGCATAGTAGAGTGATTGTAGACAATGGTGAAGCACTTAATGTTTTCAAATGCTGGAAGAAAGGATCTTTAATGTTTTTACCCTAAAGAAATGACACTGAGGAATGGGTATTTAACCTGATTTAAACATTTTTGCAATGTTTTGGGTTTTTAAAATTTTTTATCTTTATTTATTTTTAAATTTTATTTATTTTTTTACGTGTATGAATGTACTGTCTGCATGTATGTTTGTGCACCCGTGTCGTGCAATGCCTTGGAGGTCAGAAGAGGGTGTCGGATTCCCCTGGAACTGGAGTTAAAGACGGTTCTCAGCTGCCATGTGGGTGCTGGGAATCGAACCCAGGTCCTCTGCAAGAGCAGTCAGTGCTCTTAACCGCTAGGCCATCTCTCCAGCCCCGCAATATGAAAGTTTTGAGACATCGCATAGTACCCTTTAAATATGTACCATTTTAATATATCTGTCAAGAATGCATAAACAAGGACTGGAGAGATGGTTCAGTGGGTAAAGTTCTTCATAAGCATGAGTCTGGATCATCAGCCTGGCTGTGTGTCTCTAACTTCAGCACTTGGGGGCAAGGCAGGGGTAGGGCAAGGCAGGGGTATGAGAAGTGACAGGGGGATCCCTAGAGCTCACTGGCTGGGTAGTTCAGCATTAACAGTGTCAGGTTCAGTAAGAGTGCCTGTCTCAAAAAAGGTAGAGAAGTGAATGAGGAACATTTTGACATCAACCTCTGGCTTCCACAGACACACATACATACACACACACACACACACACACACACACACACACACACACAAACACATAGACAAGTACCTGCTTATGGGCTGGAGAGATAGCCTAGTGGTTAAGAGCGCCGACTGCTCTTGTTGAGGACCTGGGTTCGATCCCCAGTACCTACATGGCAGCTGAGAACTATCTGTAACTCCAATTCCAGGAGAACTCCAGTTCCAGGGGAATCCGACACCTGCTTCTGACCTCCACGGCATTGCACGACACGGGTGCACAGACCTACATGCAGACAGTATTCATACAAATAAATAAATAAATAAATAAATAAAATTAAAATAAACAAGTGCCTGCTTACATGTGCACCCATGTATTCAACACACACACACACAGCTAAATGTAAGTGTGTAGTTCATTTGTTCAGGTTGGAGCTAGGTCTTCTGTGTTTGACAGTCCCCACCCATTAGAAGAGGCAGTATTTCCCAGAATTTTCATACATACTTATGCATCTTGTTTTTAAATTCTACATTCTTGTCTGGTGCAGGGTGCAAAGCTTGAACTTCCCTTGTGGCTAGCTAAAGGACTCTTCGACAACAAGCGGCGCATCCTTTCTGTGGAACTTCCCAAGATCTACCAAGAAGGATGGAGGACTGTGTTCAGTGCAGATGCCAATGTGGTGGACCTCCACAAAATGGGGCCCCATTTCTATGGGTTTGGCTCCCAGCTCCTGCATTTTGACAGTCCAGAGAATACAGATCTTTCCCAGTCTCTACTGCAGGTAATTAATCAGTGGGAAGCAATGGGTTATGCTTTTTTTGTTTGTTTGTTTGTTTTGGTCTTTTCAAGACAGGGTCTCCCTGTAGCCCCAGCTGTCCTGGAACTCACTCTGTAGACCAGGCTGGCCTCGAACTCACAAAGATCCGCCTGCCTCTGCCTCCCAAGTGCTAGGATTAAAGGCATGTGCCACCACGCCTGGCTCGGGTTATACATCTCTTGAGAGCCAACTGTTGACAGCTACCAGATATCACTCATACCTTGTGTATTAAGGCGCTCTACGGAAACAGAACTGATAGACAGGGGGAGAAATATGTATATATGGGATTTATTGGATTGGCTTACACAACATAGTCTGGGTAGTCCAACAGTGGCTCTCGCTGGAGAGGCTGGGAATCCAGTAGTACCTTAGTCCATGAGGGTGGATGTCTCAGGAGTCCCAGTATGGCACCAGAGGCCTAGGGGATTCCTGGAGAGCTGCTGATCTTCAGTCTGTGTTGGAAGCCTTAAGAAGCTGATTCTGATATTAGCTAAGGAATGCCACAGCAGCTGGATAAACTCACCAGGGAAAGTAAAAGTAAGCAAGCAAAAAGCAGTTTTTCTTCTTCAGTGTCCTTTTAGCTGCCCACATTTAAGGTGGGTCTTCCTGCTTCAAAATAATCTAATCAAGAAACCTCTCACCGTAGCGCCCAGTGGCTTGCACTTTAGTTTATTTCAGATGCAGTAAAGCTGGCAACCAAGATTTACCATCACACCCAAGGAAGTGTATTATTCAAAACTTGGTTTGTTGTTATTCTAGGTTGGCCTACACTTATACTGTGTTTACTGATTATATTTTTTAATTTAAATTTATTTTTTATTGGTACTTAAAAATATAAAAGTTGTCATGTAAACATTGAGCCAGGGATATAGATCAATGATAGAGTGACAGCCTATTGTGTGTGAGGCTCTTGAGTTCAACCCCTATCACCATAAAAATACAACCCATGAAAGTTTTACGAATTTATATATTGGGGGGGCAGGTGTGGTGGTGCACACCTTTAATCCTAGCACTCAGGAGGTAGAGCTAGGCAGATCTGTGAGATCAAAATGAGCATGAGCGTGGTCTACACATCGAGTTCTAGGGGGAATGAGAGAGAGGCGTTGGGGTGGGTATGATCCAGATATACAAAACTGTAAAGACAAAGAGCTATTATACTTTTTTAAAAAGCTAAGGCTGCCAGACGTGGTGGTTCATGACTTTAATCCTAGCACTTGGGAGACAGAGACAAGTGGATCTTTGTGAGTTCGAGGCCAGCCTGGTCTACAGAGTGAGTTCCAGGACAGCTGGGGCTACAGGGAGACCCTGTCTCAAAAAGACCAAAAAAAAAAAAAAAGCTAAGGCTGCTGGGCGTGGTGGTGCATGACTTTAATCCTAGCACTTGGGAGGCAGAGGCAGGCAGATCTCTGACGTTCAAGGCCAGTCTGGCCTACAGAGTGAGTTCCGGGACAGCTGGGGCTACAGGGAGACCCTGTCTCAAAAAAAAAAAAAAAAAGCTGGTCCAGGAAAGCTGATCCACCCAGAGTCATGCTAAGGAGAGAGGACTGATCACGCCCTTGAGGAGATGATGTCCTTCTTCCCTGCAGCCCTCCCTGGTGCTGTCACTGCAGTGCTCTAGAGCCTGGCTGCTTTTCTGAGCCTTAGCTCAAAACAGCACACATTTTTGTTTGGCTTTTCCCCCATCTCTTTTGTATACTGGCCAAAAAGCCCAACCCTGCTTTTCTTGGGGCACGCAGCTTTCCCGCTCCTTCTGAAGCCCTCCCCTTCTTCTGCCATGCGGCTGCTTGCAAAAGGTCGGGCTTTCTTCTTCCTCATAACAGCTCCTGTCTCAGGCAGCTGCCAGAATTTACAGCTTGCCTGCCCTGTTGTCTTTCTTTCAGACTTAATAGAACCATCCTCAAACTGGAAAAAAATGTTTGCTGTTAATTGGGTCCTATGTGATGTTTTAATACATATATACATTGTACAGTATTTGTCAGGTTAAACATCTATCTAAATTGTAAATGATTTCTTGTGTGTGGTGTGTTTATGTGCCTGTGTCCATGTGTGTGAGTGCAGGTGCATACTTGCCATGGTACACATATGCAGGCCATCTAGAGCCACTCAGTTGTATGGTAGCACTCCAGAACTTTTTGCTCTGATCTTTGTTTTTAAATGTGACCTGCCCCTTTTCATATTTGCTTCCTAAGAATTGGAACTACCAACAAATTGAAGAGCTGAGACAAAAGTGGTGGATTATAGTTGACAGACACTGTTACTCCTGGTCCAGTCACAGATCTGGCCTGGGGCTCCTGTTAGAAATACTTGAGTTACTTGGTTATCTGTAACCTCTTCTGGAGATAGTACATGGCTCTGCCATTGACTGTATGTGATTTATTGGGCTACATGGCACATCTAAGCTTCA
This sequence comes from Rhizomys pruinosus, assembly GCA_009823505.1. Classification (NCBI taxonomy): domain Eukaryota; kingdom Metazoa; phylum Chordata; class Mammalia; order Rodentia; family Spalacidae; genus Rhizomys; species Rhizomys pruinosus. The sequence continues at coordinate 6,538,021 of VZQC01003255.1, read as the reverse complement.
GTTTTTCACCTGTAAAATGGAAATAAAAAATCAGAGTTATTGGGGCTGGAGAGATGGCTCAGTGGTTAAGAGTGCCGACCGCTTTTATAGAGGACCCAGGTTCAATTCCCAGCACCTACATGGTGGCTAAGAACCGTCTTTAATTCCAGTTCCAGGGGAATCCGACAGCCTCTTCTGACCTCCACAGCATAGCACGACACGGGTGCACCAACCTACATGCAGACAGTACACTCATACACATTAAAATAAAAATAAAAAAAAATCAGAGTTATGGTAAAAGCCATGTAGAATCATGTCAGTTAATACATTCAAGAAACAATTTTTCACAGACACAATTTTATGCATATATTATCATCCTTTATGGTGTATCCTAATCTAACCCTCCATAATTATTTTTTTTAATTTTTATTTATTTTTGTATGTGTGTGAATATACTGTCTGCATGTAGGTTTGTGCACCCCTGTCCTGCAGTGCCTTGGAGGTCAGAAGAGGGTGTTGGATTCCCCTGGAACTGGAGTTAAAGACGTTTCTCAGCTGCCATGTGGGTGCCGGGGATTGAACCCGGGTCCTCTGCAAGAGCAGTCGGCGCTCTTAACCGCTAGGCCATCTCTACAGCCCCTATTTTTTTCTTTTAATAGTAGAAAATATCCTTTATGCCTCTTGATCCATAAATAGTCAAAGGACTTTAGTTCTTCATTTTTAGTTTTATAAGAACTGTTGGCTCAAGGGCTCAAGAGATAGCTTGTTGCTCTTGTAGAGGACCTGAATTTGGTTCCCAGCACCCATGTCAGGCAGCTCACAGTAGCCTGTAACTCTGGCTCCAGATGCCTTCTTCTGGACTCCATGGGCATCTGCACATGTGCACATACTCACACACAGACACAGATACACATAATTAACAATAAACTATTGACTCAAAACAATTTGCTCCCTGTGCTGTGATGAAATCCTATCAGGCTTAAGGGTTCTATGGTCTCCCATATACTAGTGCTCCTTTTGATGTAAGTTGTAAAGAAAAACATTGCTTTCCATTCAGAAGAAATCCATAGATAGACTATAAACTAGAAGGTTGAACTCAAGCTTATGAAACACTTAGTAGCAAGTTTAAAATGAAGAAAGCCTTATCATGACTCCAGGACTTGGATTTGTTTTGTTTGTGACAGTTGAGGAATGTAGGCTCTTGTTTGTGCTCAGACCCCACTGATAAAATGATACCTTTCAACCTTAACTGTCTTCAACCTGCTTTTAGACTGGAAAAAAAAATAGAAATCAGTTAAGTCAGAAATGCCTTCTGGTTGAAAGCTGTTGGCTGTAGCAACAACAATAATGGATAATGCTTTTTGAGGAGCTTACTGTGTAATGGGCTTTTGCTGGGTGTGTGCTTTATACATGTTACTCACTGGTTTTCCTAACAACACATTGGAATTCCATAACAGTCTATTTCAGTCAGAGAAACCAAGGCTTTGCAGTGTGCAACAGTTTATATGATATCAAATTCTTTTGAGTCATTTAAATGTTCCAGAATAGGGGTTAGTGAAGTGGCTCAGGATTAATATCGGTGCTTTATTGCAGAGGATCCAAGTTCAGTTCCCAGTACCCATGTCAGGCAGCTTCAAATGCTGGTAAGCAGGTCCATGGGATCCAATACCCTTTTCTGGTCTATTGGGCATTGTACTTGAATACATATACACACATTTACACATAATTTTAAAATACCAAAAACAGGGCTGGAGAGATGGCCTAGCGGTTGAGAGCGCCGACGGCTCTTGCAGAGGACCCGGGTTCGATCCCCAGCACCCACATGGCGGCTGAGAACCGTCCTAACTCCAATTCCAGGAGAACTCCAGTTCCAGGGAAATCCGAGACCCTCTTCTGACCTCCGCGGCATTGCCCGACACGGGTGCACAGACCTACATGCAGACAGTACATTCATACACATAAAATAAATAAATAAAAATTAAAAAAAAAACAAACCAAAAACATATCTTTAAACATTCCAGCATAAAAATGGGGGTCAGCAAAATGGTTCAGTGTTGTAAAGGCATTTGGAACTGAGCCTAATGACCTACAGGAAATTTCTGGGACCATGTGGAAGGAGAGAATTGACTCACAGAAGTGGTCCTTTGACTTCTACACAGGTGCCATGGCTCATGTTCCCTCCCCATGAAAATCAGTGTAATTTTTTAAAGCAGCTGGCTTTATGGGATGTAATATGGACCCTGATTTCTCTTATTCTCTTCCTCAGACTTTTATTGGACGGTTTCGCCGCATCATGGACTCCTCCCAAAATGCTTACAATGAAGACACTTCAGCGCTGGTCTTGAAGCTTGATGAGATGGAGAGAAGCTTATTTCAGATAGGACAGAAAGGACTGAATGACTTCCAGAGTTGGGAGAAGGGTCAGACTTCTCAGATCACAGCTTCCAACCTCGTTCAGAATTATAAGAAGAGAAAATTTACCAATATGGAAGACTGAAAGCAAAGCACAGAATTATTTCTTGTGGACTCTCTGTGTGTCCTTGATAATTTCATATAAGATCTAGCTATGCCTTGCTTCAGGGCTTACCGCCTACAGTAGTCTCAAAGTTTGGGACCATCTGGTTGGGGAAGGGTGTCATGGATGTCCAGATCTTGTTCTTCTGGACTCCCCTTCCTGGTTGTTTCACAGCCCAAGGCTTTTGCCCCAGCTAAGAAGTCAAAGTCCATCCTGTCTCAAAAAGACCCCCCCCCAAAAAAAAAAAAAAATTGGGACACACACATGGCAGTAGTTGGAGCCGGGTACTTGTGCCTGAAAGCCTGGATAACCTCATATCTGGTGTCACTGGCTGAAAAGGATGGGTACGAAGTGGGTTATCTCTGCCTGTTCACAAAGTTCTCTAGAGGCAAATAGCCTCATCTTCCTCGCTGAACAAAAGACAGCATTCACATGATTCTACCCACCTGCAGGGAGTTACCCCAATTTCCAAAACATGAAATTGGAAGAAAAAGGGAAAGTCAGATGAATGACGTGGTGGAAAAGAGAGTTTTTGTGCCCTGTAATCAGAGCTTTTGAATTGGAATTACATCTCTGCAGTCAGCCCAAAAGGGTCATGGGTAAACTGCTTGTATTTGTTTCAGTGATCTTTGGAGCACCCGCACACTTGTTCCATTCCCTGTCTAGAAAGGCTGTCAGGGAGGTGTTAGGAATTGCAAAGTAGTTATTAAAGGGTGTTAACCAGCCTTTGTTAATGCAGAACTGTAGGGGTGCAGGTTGTGAAGAGTCCTAGCTGAGAAGCTTAGCATGGAAGGTGTTAGTGGGAAAGATGCCTTGATTATATTTTTTTCCTCTTCAGGAAATTTTCCAACATTAATACAAAGAGGACTCCTGACTGACCACTTGCAAGCACCAAACTCCTCCCAGATCAAAAAGGAAACCTTGGGCTGAGTGAGAAACATCATTTCCTGGGACTGTCCATACCACTGTCCTCCCTCAGCCCCTACACCTAGTGGACATTATCTTTGGTGTAATATGGAGAGATTTGGGTGTCCAGGTCATGCAGATGTCTTCATATAAACTTAGAATGACAGATACACATATACATGACCATTTTAAGATGATAGCTTTTTTCAATTTGATTTTGGTTCTAAATAAATGAGGCTCTTTGCCTACAAATACGTCCTGTACAAATGCTGTTTCTGTAACTCTGGTGCTGCAGGTGATTAGCAAACCATCAGGGAACTTTTTCTTTGAGTTTATTTGATAATAATAGTCGAACCTATGTTTTAGCAACTACTCTTCTGTTTGTACAGTATGCATAAATACAAGGCTCATTCTCTGTCACAATGTGCTGTGTCCTAGGAAGATCACACCCATCACTAGCACAGCTTCAGAGCCCAGGAGCATTCAGAGTGAGAAAAGCTTATTTTTTTTAACTTTCAGCAGCTATTTTCACAGATAGCTTTGTTTTTACAGTTTATAAGACTTGATTTTTTTTTTTTTTCTTAAAAACAAAAACAGGACTAGAGAGATTTCTTAGTGGTTAAGAGTACTGACTGTTCTTGCAGAGAACTCAGGTTCAGTTCCCAGCATCCACATGGGAGCTAACAACATCTGTAACTCCAGTTCCAGAGGATCCAGCACACTCTTATGTCTGTAGGCACTGTACATACTTGGTATACATTCATAGGTGCAGGTAGAACACTCATACACATAAATAAATATTAAATATGTATATGATAGGCATATACAGGATTTGTTTTAAATGTTTGAACAGATTATGTAATATGTAGGTTTTGAACCCATTCTCAGTTATACATGTGCTTCAGTCCTGTCAAACTATTGCTCTTCCTCATAGTTCTTTCTAATTCAGGTCTTTAGATAATTGTTTGGTTCATTCAAAAAGTTGAAATTTGCCGGGCGTGGTGGTGCATGCCTTTAATCCTAGCACTTGGGAGGCAGAGGCAGGCGGATCTTTGTGAGTTCAAGGCCAGCCTCGTCTACAGAGCTAGTTCCAGGCCAGCCGGGGCTACAGGGAGACCCTGTCTCAAAAAGACAAAAAAAAAAAATCTTCTAAAAACATAATATATATGTTTTCACTTAGCATCCATCTGCTTATGACCTAAGCATAGGGCATCACTACCTGTATTTTAGAAAGTAAAGTCGACAAAGCAGTTAAATGACTTTCCAGGACCACAAGCAACTAGATAAAGGAACTAGGGCTTTCAATAGACTACCTACTCCTGGTAACTGCAGGGTACAATCAGAACAGAGAATCTATGGACCAGCTGAGAAATTATAAGAGGAAAAGCAAAGAAGACTGCAGAGTGGTTTCTTCGGCCTACTGGTGTTCTGACTTCCATATGTCCTCAGTATGTTTCCATAGCAGTCTGTACACTGCGAAATTAGAGAAAACCTCAGCCTTCTGGTTTGTTTCCCTCAGGCTAACATTCCTGGCTCTGAGGCAGGATCATATCTAGATCCTGAGAGCCTGATGAGCATCTGGTCTTTGAAGGATGATTGGTAATGTTTGCTGAATGGTTGTATGTATGTGAAATGCATAATTGCTCTGGGAAGCTAGAAAAGTCCATGAAGTTAGGAGCAGACTTCAGAACTCCCCTACTAATCCTGTTCCTACAATATTTCTCATTGACATTTCTTCCTTAATGACTTTTCCAGTCCTATTTCTACTACATTTACATAATTAACAGTTTGCAAAGGAGAATGGCATCTGGTGACAGCGAGATTTACACTCACAGAAACAAAAACTCATAAATGAATCACAAAACTTTAGAAAACTAGAAACTAGGTCACACAGGAAAGTGTAAATGCATTATATTTGAGGAAATTACTTCAATGAGGTTAAGTGCTTTTCTCAGGGAGCACCAGTTAATTAGCAGCAGAGCCAAGACCTGATATCTTAAAAATGGTACCGTCCTTCACCCAACACAATTACATTTGTTCATAAAAACAACATTATGTGCTCACACTGGGAAAAGGAGACAGAAAATTTAAATGCCATGCCACATTATGAGAAGAGGCTCGGTGAGGAAAATGCATAGACATGGGGTTAAGAGTTGTATGTAAATAAGATATCGGCAGAAAAAGTACATGAGCAAATAGCCTATGCCTTAGAAAAGGTCGATCTCACATTATACTCACTTTCACTAATTTAAACCTCTGTTACCTTTATTTTATTAANACCACAAACACACACTACCACAATGCATACACAGAACACACACAACACACATATTTGCAATACACACATAAACTACTGCACTCAGACATGCACACAGCACACAGCACACATCACACATACCTCTCATATATAACCACATACAGCATGAACACACACACACAACATACACACACACACAACACCACACACACACACACACCTATCTTCTCTGACTGGGTTCTCATCAGGCTTTAAAGCGCACGTTGAAGTGAAGCAGAACCAAAGGACCACCTGCCCCTGGTAGCCGCGGGGCAAGCTCACTCGACAGGTGGCACAGGCAGATACTACTTGAATAAGCACTGACACACAAGGAGGAACTCTCCAGGGTCACAGGAGGGAAGTGAATTCCATAAACTGGGAAGCCTGCTGGAGGCACTAGCCACAGATACAGCGGATTGTAGACATGTTACTGTGGTGGCTGGGTAGCACAGTGAGTGGAGGATCTAAGAAAGCTGGGGGGGAGGACTCTGCCCCAGTGCACCCCAGCCACAGGCTGCATGTGCACTATGAGGCCAGCCGGTGATGCTCTGAGAACCAGGGGATGACAGACACACACTGGAGCTCCAACATGCCTGCCATCACAGTGCTCATTTCTCCAGTGTGAAGGGTGTGGACTGCAATGCCTTATGTAATCTAGAGCGGAGGAATGACCACAATGGAGCACCTAAAAATGGTTCATGTAATTCACTTGCAAGTCCTAGGACATCCGACATGTAGTTCTAATGCATGGTCATGAAACTGACTGTACTACCCAATGCTGCTCCTGGATTTTTAAAAGTACACAGCTGTGTGTGTTCACTGGAACATCCATACCTTGATGGTGCCCCCCTTGTGTGTCTATTCAAAAGGGCTGACAAGAAGGCCCCAGCTCTGAAGGAGAAAACAAGCTCTAAACTGAAAGTTCAGACAGAACCCTTTGCTAGATACCTAATCCTCAGCACGCTGAAGCTGTTTCAACACTCACCAACGGTGCTCAAAGCTGCCAAATTGCAGAGAGAAAAGAAAGAAATGGCTCTTGGACTGCACCCTCCCACTCCACAGAACCCTGGCTGTTAAATGTCCCGGGATCTCTCCGAGGCCCTGGGTCTCACAGAGCTCTTAACTGCCTGCTGTCACCAGGAAGATGGCATGAAACAACAGTGGCAGTTGTGGCCTTTCTAACCAAATCCCCTGTAGTTGCTCTGGCCATGCAACAAATTCAGGCATGAGAGGGGTTCAGCAGCTAGCCGCTGCTCTGCAGAACCATCAATGTGAGGCTCAGAGGGTGATGGCAGAGCAGTGAGCAGAAGCTTGGCAGCCACAGCCTCACAAAGGCCTTCACTCATTCACTTTTGCTAAGGTTTGGCTGGTGCTTTGTCAAATTTTTATTCACAGAATTTACAGTGCGATGATCTGCCCCCAAATAGTCTTGTAAATGCAATCCGTTATCCGTGCTTCGGATCGACAGCGGTGCACCTTCCCCATTTCCAAGGACATGATTGCCAATCTTATACTAGTGGAAATGGTCCTGGGTAAAATTTGTATGCTTTTGAATACCATATTCCATGAGTCGGCATCACCTAAATCAAAGCAAGTCCCAAGACGGCAAGTTTCCGACGAAAGCTCCCATTATGTCTATATATCTGGGATGGCGCGTCCACCATAAGTCAAAGGTATGTCAGACAAACCGCGCATTAATACGATAAAAAAAATAAAAAATTGTTGAAGCTATGATTCGTAAAACATCAAATAATTCGTGAACTATGAGCAGAACTCACCCCAACGGGTGCAAGACAAAATCTGGTCGTGGGTCTCTGTCTACATGCCAGTGACTCCCGAGTTCACATCTCCAGCCAGCTTTGTCCTCCGATCCTAGACTTGTGTCCAGCTCCCTGCTCAGTGTTTCTATTTGGGCATCTGATGCTAAGCCTGGGCTCCCAGTCTCAGCCCCAGTCTACTCCTTTGGCCTTTCACATTGTTGGCGACACAGCCTTCTTTGTTGTTCTTCATTACACTCTTCTATCTCCTTTGGGCTACGTGTGATATTATCTCTGGACTAATGCTTTTTAGATTCCATCAGTTGTACACAGGTTCACAGCATGAGTTCAACAGATTAATCATTTGAAAAGTAAAAATCCCACAGAGTTGGAGGGAAACTTTCAACTGCGATACATCTGACCAAAGCATTGATTTCCAGAATATATTAAAACTACTCAAAAAAACACAAAAAGAAAAACGACCCGCTCAATAGATGGAGTAAAAAGCTGAAGAGACTTCACAAGCGAGGGAATTTGAGATGTCTGAGAAACACCTAAGAACTGCTCAAAGTGCATCACTAATCCATTACAGGAAATGCAAAGCAAACCACTTTTAAGATATCATCTACTACCAATATAGACTGGCTAGGATTCAAGAAAACAAATGATACCAAGATGCTGGAGAGGTTGTGGGGAAAGGGGAAACACTCATCCTAGCTGGTGGGAATGGTACTCGTACAGCACTATGGAGCAGGTGTGGAGAAACCCTTGGAAGACTTTGGATGAACTTGCCACTCCGAGCCCAGCATACACTCCTGGGAGTATGTACGCTCTCAAAGGACATTACGCCGAGCCTTACAGAGACGATATGCACGGTCCCTATGTTTATTTCAGCTCAGCTCTCTTCACAATAGCAAGGAGCTGGAACCAACCCAAATGCCCCTCAACTGATGAGTGGATAGAGAAAATGTGGTACATCTACACAATGGAGTTCTATGCAGCAGTAAAGAAAGACGACATCACGAGCTTTGCAGGAAAATGGCTGGAGCTAGAGGACATCATGCTGAGTGAAGTAACACAGTCCCAGAAAAACAAACGACGAATGGTATCCCTCATCTGTGGATGCTAGTGCCAATTACCCAGTTGTAAGTATTTCTTGTGTAGGGCCCCCTGAGCTTCTGTACAAAGCAGTTGGACATAATGCATTTTGGAAACAACAACAACAACAGAAAATACTGCATCAAAGAACTGACTGAAACAGTGAACTTCTGCTCAAAACAGTCAACGTCCCCATGGAAAATATTGAGAAAGACTAAGACATGGAAAGCATGTTTGGCAGAATGCACGAGCTCTGACGGGGTGGGGGAATGAGCGGGAACACGGGTCTAGATTTGTTAAAAATAAATAAATAAATACAATAAAAAAAAAAAAGATTTGTCTCACCATACCAGCCTGAAGGGTCTGATTCAAAAATCAGGTCTTGGGGCTGGAGAGATGGCTCAGTGGTTAAGAGCACTGACTACTCTTGCAGAGGACCCAGGTTCGATTCCCAGCACCCACATGGTGGCTAAGAACCGTCTTTAACTCCAGTTCTAGGGGGAAAATTAAAAAAAAAAAAAAACAAAAAAAAACAGGTCTTTTCTGTTGTTGACTGAGAAACTTTACATCTCAGTGAAAAACGCCACCCAGTTACCCCAGCACAAGTCTGTCTGTTTTTTTAAAAAACATTTTTAAATTTTATTTTTATTTTTTTATTTATTTATTTTTTATGTGTATGAGTGTACTGTCTGCATGTAGGTCTGTGCACCCGTGTCGTGCAATGCCGAGGAGGTCAGAAGAGGGTGTCGGATTCCCCTGGAACTGAGTTCTCCTGGAACTGGAGTTATGGACGGTTCTCAGCTGCCATGTGGGTGCTGGGGATCGAACCCGGGTCCTCTTAACCGCTAGGCCATCTCTCCAGCCCCACAAGTCTGTCTTTAGTTCAGTCTTCTAGTTTGCTTTCTCTTGTTTTGGTAAAAAAAGGAAAACAAAAGACTGACCAAAAGCAACTTGGGAAGAAAGGTTTTATTTACCTTAACACTGATTTCCAAGTTCCAGGCCTTCAGGGGACCTCAAGGCAGGAGCTTGAAGTAAACGCCACAGAGGAACACTGCTTACTGGCTTGTTTCCTCTTGATGTGCTCAGCCAGTGTTCTTTTTTAATAGTGTTTTATTTTATTTTATAGATATGAGGAGTGTATTGCTTGCATGTGCCTGAGTGCGCTCGTGTTGTGCAGTGCCAGAAGAGGGCGTCAGATTCCCCTGGAACTGGAGTTACGGATGGTTCTTAGCTGCCACGTGAGAGCTGGGAATCAAACCTGGGTCCTCTGCAAGAGCAGCCAGTGTTCTTAACTGCTGAGCCATCTCTCTAGACTCTCAGCCAACTTTCTTACATACCCCTGTCCTGCCTGCCCAGGGGTGACAACACCCACAGTGGGCTAGACCTCCTGTATCATTTTAACAGTCCAGAAAATGCCCCACAGACATGCCCGCAGGCCAGTCTAATGGAGGAAATTCCTTAATTGAGGTTCATTCACTCTTCTTAGGTGCATCAAGATGACAACCAAGATTAGCCATCACATTCAGTGATCCAGTATCACTTACTGTTGTTTCTACAGCAGGAATAATTTGTCTTTTTTTTTAAACAAAGATTCCACCTTCTCCCTAAGAATTCTGAGCACCTTACTGAACTTATCTTTAGACACTCCATATCCTTGAACTGTGTCAAGTTGTCAAAAATCGGAAGTATTGAGTGACACATTCAAGTTCATGCGAACTTGCTTTCAGGAGTGGGGTATAGTTCGGCCATGTAGCTCATGCCTACAATCATGAGTCATGATGCCCTCTTCTGACCTCTGGACACATGGTATACTTGCAGGCAAAACACTCATACACATAAATTTTTAAAAAGTATAGAATTCATGGGGGCTGGAGAGATGGCTCAGCGGTTAAGAGTGCCAACTGCTCTCGCAGAGGACCCGGGTTTGATCCCCAGCACCCACATGGCAGCTGAGAACCGTCTTTAACTCCAGTTCTAGGGGAATCCGATGCCCTCTTCTGGCCTCCTCGGCATTGCACCACACAGGTGCACAAACCTACATGCAGACAGTACATTCATACACATAAAAATAAAAATAAAAAAAAGTCAAGCTGGGCATGGTGACACATGCCTTTAATCCCAGCACCTGAGAGGCAGGTGGATCTCTGAGATTGAAACCAGCCTGATCTACACAGCGAGTTCCAGGCCAGCTGGGGCTGTGGGGAGACCCTATCTCAAGAAACCAAAAAAAGTGCCTGAGGAATAACCCTGAAGGTTAGCCTCTGGTTTATACACATGTTCATACATGCAGTATACCTACATACATGCATGAATACACATTAAATATCTTAAACCTAAAAAGGTCTCTAAAAGTTGGAATTCTATTAAGCCTTGATGTTACTCTCAAGTGAGCAACAGTAAATCTTCCACTATTTTTTAAATTTTATTTATTTGTATATGTTTTGCCTTCATATAAGTGTACCTATGCGTGCAATCCCATGGATGCCAGAAGAGGACATTGTACTCCCTGGAACTGGAGTTACAGATGGTGAGCCTGAGTCTTCTGCAAGAGCAGCCATGCTCTCTCTCCGGCCCCAAATCTCCCCTTTATTGATAGAATGTAAGTGAAGCAAGCAAGCCCAGTCAGAAAATGTGGACCCTGCATCTGTAACTTTGCTCATCGGTGTGAAGGATTTATTTTGTCACAGTTTGAGGGATACAGTGCAGGCATGGCAACAGGGAGCGCCATGGTGTTGGGCTATATGTGTAGATGGAATTCCTTACCTCTTCACATCTCAGCAGAAGCAGAGGTAAGAGAGGAGACAGGAGGCGGGGCCTGACACTAAACTTCTGTGCTGCTCCCAGTGACCCCAGGTCCCCACGTTGGAAAGGTTCCACGACCTCCCAGGGGCCTGACACTAAACTTCTGTGCTGCTCCCAGTGATCCCAGGTCCCCATGTTGGAAAGGTTCCACGACCTCCCAAAACAGCACCACCAGCTGGGGACCAAGAGTCCAGAGATACATGGAACATTTCACAGTGAAGCAAAACCTTTTTTTTTGGGGGGGGGTCCTTTTGAGACAGGGTCTCCCTGTAGCCCCAGCTGGCCTGGAACTCACTAAGTAGACCAGGTTGGCCTTGAACTCAAAGAGATCAGCCTGCCATTGCCTCCTGAGTGCTGGGATTAAAGGTGTGTGCCACCACACCCGGCTTTTTTTTTTTTTTTTTTATGTGGATGAGTGTTTTGGCTGCCTGTATATATGTGCTTCTGTGTATGCAATGCCCACAGAGGTCAGAAGAGGGTGTTGGATTCCCCTGAAATTGGAGTTAGCAACCATTCCCCTGGATGTGGGTGCTGGGAACTGAACCTGCATCCTCTACAAGAGCAGCCAGGACTCTTAATCTGCTGAGCCATCTCTTCAGCGCCTAAGCAGTACCGTCTTACTAAGAGCAAATAACTAATGCAACCGATGGGCCCAGTCTACTTCTCCGCCTAGTTAATCAAGCAGGCACAGAGCAACCAAACAGATTGCTTGGCAAGCAAACTTATTCTAGCATATCAGTATCCTTGGCTCTGAGGCAGGATAGAAAGGAGAAATGAAGGGATGTGAGCAGAGAAAGGAGCCCCTCATCCACTGACAGTCAAGAACTTCCACACAACAGTCTGCTGTGGAGATTGCCTGCAGAGAGCTGGTGAGGCGATGGTGCAGTGGGTAAAGGTGCCTGCTGCCAAGCTTGATGACCTGAGGTCAGTCCCTGGGAACCACATGGTGGAAGGAGGGAACCAACTCCCACAGGGAGTCTCTGACTTCCACACCTAGGCCATGACACATACCGACAATAAATAAATGTTATTTTTTAATAAATGTTATTTTTTAATAAACAAAGATTGCCTACAGAGACAGTACCTCAGACAAGGATATTAAAAACAATAAACGAGCTCTTTTGGCCACCTCCACTCCATCCAGACTTTGAAGACTGGGAAACACTGGGCCACGTGAGCCGCAGCCACGAAGCATTCGGGAAGCACTGGAAGCACCCTGCCGCCCCTGTAAGGCTGGCAGCATGTATCACCACAGCATCAACTTTGACACACGTCATCCAGGTTACTTTGGGAAAGTTGGTATGAAGCACTATCACCTAAAGAGGTACCAGAGCTTCTGGCCAGTGGTCAGCCTTGATAAACTTGTGGACGTTGGTCAGTGAATGGACATGGGTAAATGCTGCCAGAAACAGGACTGGGGCCAACTCCTTCACTGATGCGCCATGGGGCTGCTACAGAGTTCTGGGGTTGGGAAGGCTCCCTCAGCAGCCTGACCTCCTAACTAAATCCTTCAGCAGAGCTAAGGAGAAAGTTGAGGGTGTCGGGGCACCTATGTCCTGCTGGCTTGAAGCCATTGAGGAGATTCATTAAATGCTAGCATTCTTTAAACAAACAATAAACAGTAATAAAACAGCAACAAAAAATTCTTAGAATAGCTGTGATAAACCCAAGCAACATTCATCATAAAACTACCTTGCAATTTAATTTACAAAACAAGAAAATACATATTTTCCATATATTTTTTCCTTATATAATATATATTGCACATATGTGCATATATCTATATCCATATATAGATATAGATATATCGATACAGATATTGGAGACCGAGTCTCACTATGTAGCTCTGGTTGGCTTAGAACTCGCTGTGTAGATCAGGCTGGTCTATCCACATACTTCTGTCTGAGACTAAAGATGTGTGCCACCATGCCCAGTCCAGGAAATTCCTTAAGATGAAACACGGGCTGGAGAGATAGCCTAGCAGTTAAGAGGGCCAACTGCTCTTGCAGAGGACCTGGGTTTGATCCCCAGCACCCACATGGTGGCTGAGAACCGTCTTTAACTCCAGTTCCAGGGGAATCTGATGCCCTCTTCTGACCTCCACGGCATTGCTTGACACGAGTGCAAAAACCACATGCAGACAGTACACTCATACACATTAAAAAAATAATAAATAGGAGCTGGAGAGATGGCCTAGTGGTTAAGAGTGCTGACTGTTCTTACAGAGGACCCGGGTTCGATCCCCAGCACCCACATGGTGGCCGAGAACCATCTGAAACTCCAATTCCAGGAGAACTCCAGTTCCAGGGGGAATCCAACACCCACTTCTGACCTCCGCGGCATTGCATGACACGGGTGCAGACCTGCATGCAGACAGTACATTCATACACATACAGAAATAAATAAAAAATTAAATAATAATAATAATAATAATAATAATATAGCCGGGCATGGTGGCACACGCCTTTAATCCTAGCACTTGGGAGGCAGAGGCAGGTGAATCTTTGTGAGTTCAAGGCCAGCCTGGTCTACAGAGTGAGTTCCAGGACAGCTGGGGCTACAGGGAGACCCTGTCTTGAAAAGACCAAAAATAAATAAATAAATAAATTTAATAAATAATAAATTTTAAAAAAGATGAAAAACAGGTAAACCACCTTGTTTTGTATTTAATTTTCAAACATTGCTTAATGTGGTGGTTTGAATGAGTGTCCCCCATAGGCTGTAAGTATTCAGACATTTGTCTCCAGTTGGTGGCACTGTTTTTGGAGGTCTTAGAAGGTGTGGCTGTGCTAGAGGAAGTACATTATTGGGGGCAGGCTTAGTGAGTTTAACAAGACTCATGGTCTCCAGTCGCTCTCTCTGCTTCCTGTGCTCATTGCGAGATGTGACCCTCGGTTTGCTGGTCCAGTCTCCAGCCACCATGTCTCCAGCCACCATGCCTCCCGCCACAATGGACTCTAATTCCCTGGAACCGTCAATCGTAAGCTCAAATAAACTCTTCCTTTTATAAGTTCCTTGGTCATGGTGTTTTATCACAGCAACAGAAAAGTGACTAATACACTTAATCTTTAAATCTTGTTTAAATTATTACATATCCTTTGAGCAATGGAACTTCAAAAACCTCAGAAGTGGTTAAGATTGCTTTCTGTTCTTCTAGAGGGTCTGAGTGTGAATCCCAGCACCCACACCAGGCAACTCACGACCATTTGTAACTCCAGTTCCAGGGGATGCAGCACCCTCTTCTGGCCTCCATAGGCACCTGTATTCACACACATACACATATGTGTATCTGTGTGTGTGTGTGTATGTGTGTGTGTGTGTGTATTGTTTTTTTGAGATGGTCTCCCCTGTAGCCCCAGCTGGCCTGGAACTTGCTATGTAGACCAGATTAACCTTGATCTCACAGATATCCACCTACCTCTGCCTCCTAAGTGCTGGGATTAAAGGCATGCTCCACCACATCCAACAGCATAATTTTTGTCTTTTTGGTTGTGAGCCTGAGCATTTAACAGCTGCGCCAGCTCTCCAGCCCAACAGCATAAATTTTAAAAATACAAAATAAGTCTTTCAAAAAAATCCTACAGAAAACGCCCACGCATGACCCTCTTAGGAAGCATTTACCTATGTATGGGTGGGCATGCCCCTTTTCCTGGGAGAGTCCCAGTCTTCAGAAGCCTCCACTGTGTCTAGGGTACATACTAATGTCCTGTTTTTAGGCATTTCTGACTGCCCACACTTAAATTGAAGCACCTACTATCCTTCATCTCTTCTTAATAAACTTGCTAACTTGGCTTCACTCTAACTCATCCTGAAATTCTTTTCTGTGCATTGTGGTCCAGGCTCCAGCAGTGCTTGGGTGTTGGTCCCTTGGAAGGAAACTGCACAGGCTACTGGCAGCACTGGCTGTGTCCCTACCACTTCAAGTCACCTTTCCCAAGTTAGAGTCAAATCAACTAAAGGATCACCATTTCATCAAAGTATTTCGGAATAATTTTAGGTATATAGAGCAGTTGTAAACACGGGACAAGATCTCCTTCTTCCTCCAGCTTTTCCTAACATCTTCTATAATCACGGTACATTTATCAAAACAAAGATGCCAATCTTGTACAATACATTAAACAATAGGCTTTATGCAGATTTCACCAGATTTTCCACACATGTCCTTTCCTTTTGCAGAATCCCATCCATGTAATTTTTAAAAGCTAACTAGCATTGATGTAGCCTCTGCTTCAGAAGTTCAGCTTACTGGAGCAGTTTCATTGCATGGGGCGGGGAATGTGTCCAGGGTCAACTAAGCCTGTTAGCCTGCATGGGTGCCCTCAGCTAGTAAACTAACCTCAGAGGAAAATAACACTTTCACTCATACTTCACTTCTTCCCCTGGGGCTTAAGGACATCTACCTACAACTTTTCACATTTTCTCTCTGACAATCAGTAACTTAATTGGCTCCCTTTCTCTTCTGACCCCCTCTCCCTAATTTTCCTTGTGTCTAAATGAGTTCAAAGCAGGCACAACTTTAAACACCAACATTATCAACAAGTGTCAGCACAGCTCTGAAAATAGTGCTGGGGAGTCGCTGGTGTTTCAGAGCTCATAACAGAGAAGAGAGAAAGTGCTCCCACCAACTCCCACCCTGGCTAATTGAAAAAAAAAAAAACACAAAAAAAACCAGTGTTCCAAACCCATCTGACATTTTCTGCCTCAGTTTCATCCATGAGAGAAAAGTTGACTTGACTGCCACATGACTAACATGTACAACTAAATCTGCTCTGGGGACATTTTCTTTTGTTTGGTCACAAGGGAATCAGTATCTCGGGGACATCTTTGTGCTTACCACCAAGATGGTGGGTAAGAGAAGGTGGCGTGGGAGACTGAAGGAAGAGTGCTCTCAGAACTTGTTTTGAAGCTTGAAGAGAGACCTGAGCCAGAGGCACTACAGGAGAGAAAGGACAAGAATTGTTCCAGAGAGTGACCTTATCTTAACGTGCCCAAGAGGGCCTGGCACTCAGCTATTGCTACTCAAGAGCAGAACATTTTAAAAACTGTTTCAAAGAACACTGACAGTTTTTAACTTAGCACTTCATGTTTGTTCTCGCTGGAGATTGAACAGGGGGCTGGCGGGGGCAGGGGGACACACTCACCACTGAGCCTTAGCTCCAGATCCTCTATTTCTTCCTTTCTTAGGAAATGTAAGTCTGGGCATGGTGGTGCACACCTTTAATCCCAGCACTGGAGAGGCAGAGGCAGGCAGATCTCTGTGAGTTCAAGGTCAGCCTGGTCTACAGAGTGAGCTCCAGGCCAGCTGGGGCTATAGGGAGACCTTGTCTAAAAAAACACCCTGCCCCAAAAAAAAAGAAAGAAAGAAAAGAAAATATGTGTGTGTGTGCGCACACACGCACACGCACACATGCTCCTGTTATAATCAAAGGACAGGTCCATGGTGTCCATTCTCTCCTTTCACCACCTTTACCTGGGATCCAGGGATCAAACTTGGGCTTGTGTGGCAAGAGCTTTACTCACTGAGACAAATCACCATCCTTCCACTCATATTTCTCAATCCAATATTTCAGGTAAATATTAAGTAATACACTTCTTTTCAAGTAATGGACCAGTCCAGGAACTATTTTCTCAGGTTTGGAGCTAGCTCAAACCTTGATTGATATTTTGGAGGCTCCTGCCAGATAGATTTCTCGTGTCATTGCAAAGATTTTTAGTGGGGAAAAGAGGCACACAGCATGCGTGATACATGGTGTTGGTGCACAGCCGGCTGTGAAAATCAAGTGCTCTGGTTTTGAAGGCCTTTTTAAAAAGCCATTAAAATTTGAAGACCTCGCTTCATTGAAATGCTGTTATTTTCATAGACCGTTGTGATTTGAAAGGCTCTTCTGCTGACTTAAAAAAATATAAAAATCACGTGCCTCAGGTTGCTGTATGTGAATCTGTACAGTACAAAATGTTCCACTGAGCTAAATGAGGAAGAATGCATAACTGTAATTACAGCTCCTGCATACCCACCTCCACCATGGCATCCGGGTGCTATGGCAAGGTCCCTCCCAGACCCACTCTACCATGCCAGTCTCCTGGGAGAGTTCTGTCTTCAGGCCTCAGGATGGTCCTTAACTCTAGGGAATCAGAGAGAACAAATGTATGGAAACAAGATGATGGAGACCAAAGACGGCCACGAGTTCGAGGCCAGCCTGGTCCACAGAGTGAGCTCCAGGACAGCTGGGGCTGCAGGGAGACCCCGTCTCAAAAAGACAAAAAAAAAAAAAATCCTTCCCAGCACTCGGGAGGCAGAGGCAGGCAGATCTCTGTGAGTTCAAGGCCACCATGGTCTACAGAGTGAGTTCCAGGCCACCTGGGGCTATAGGGATACCCTGTCTAAAAAAAAAAAAAAAAAATCCTCCTAAGCAGGCTGGAGAGATGGCTAAATTGTTCAGAGCACTGGCTGCTCTTGTGGAGGACCTGAGTTCAGTTCCCAGCATCCACATTGTGGCTAACAACCACTCAAGACTCCAGTTCCAGGGGATCTAATGACCTGTTTTGGCCTTTGTGCATTTGCACACGCATAGCGCACTTACATACATGCAGGCAAAAGCACTTAGACACACAAAATAAAAATAAATCAGAAAAAGTTAAAGAAATCTTCCTACACTGGGGACTGAAGGGCGCATGAGGAATTAGTCCAGACCATTAAAAGTACTCTTAGCTGAACAGGATAATGCATAGCTATAATCCCAGAATCTGGGAGCTGAGGCAGAAGGATTGTAAGTTCAAGACCAGCCTGGGCTATATAGTGATTCCCTGTCTCAGAGAAAAATAAAGTATTTTTATCTTTTGATCTTTTTGAGACAGGGTCTCCCTGTTGCCCCAGCTAGCCTGGAACTCACTATTTATTTATTTATTTATTTATTTATTTATTTATTTATTTATTTATTTATTTGAGACAGGGTCTCCCTATAGCCCCAGCTTGCCTGGAACTCACTCTGTAGACCAGGCTGGCCTTGAACTCACAGAGATCCACCTGCCTCTGCCTCCTGAATGCTAGGACGTTCAGTCATTGCTGTAGAAGCTCAACGCAGAGGCTTACTGCTCTGAGCTTCGAGTACCAACAGCCTGGACTAGCGTTTCAGCTCCCAGTCTTCACAATGCTGAGACCCGCAGCTCTCTGACCCTAGGCAGCTCCCTCACTCCATCAAATAGGCCTGCTGTCCTAGTCTCTGCCCCCCTCTTAGGTCTTCACAGCCTCTAGCACATTCGCCCTGGTTTACTCCCTGGATCACTTCAGCCATCTCTCAGCGTTACAGCTCAGAGCTTTGGGTGTCGAGCCCCTTAGCCCACCGGGCTTCTCTGGAACCCATAGCCCCCTCCCAGTTCTAACAGCTCTAAGCTTTGCCTGTTGGAGCCCTTGGCTCCTGACAGACTCTCCAGCACTCTTCATCTGTCTCTGCTGCTGTAACTTCCCCAGGCTGGAAGCTCCAGGCTTTTGTCTGATCGCGCAACAGGCTTAGCCCACTCTACCCACAGTAAAGATGGAAAACAGCACTTGAGAGAAGTATTTTTTAATTGAAGCCCAATGTTGGATACTGGGGGCAGTACAGAAGAGAAGCCTTCAGATTAACCCCCGGGCTGGAGAGATGGCCTAGCGGTTAAGAGCGCCGACCGCTCTTACAGAGGACCCGGGTTCGATCCCCAGCACCCACATGGCGGCCGAGAACCATCTGAAACTCCAATTCCAGGAGAACTCCAGTTCCAGGGGAATCCGAGACCCTCTTCTGACCTCCGCAGCATTGCACGACACGGGTGCACAAACCTGCATGCAGACAGTACATTGATACACATACAGAAATAAATAAAAATTAAAAAAAAAAAAAAGATTAACCCCCAAAGGGTTGTGAATTAGGTACTGTCTCATAGTGACAACACCCAACAGATGCGACTCAATAGAGGAAGGACTTGTTTTGGCTCACAGTTTCTGCTCATGGTGGAGCAGGCATGGCAGCGTTCTTGGCAGTGGGAGTATGCCACAGAGGTTCTTCCCACGTAAGTGGGTCGGGAAGCAGAGGGCAGGATTAGGAGCAGTGTTGGGCTATAACCATCAAGATCCACCCCTAGTGGCTTTTATCTACCCGCTAGGCCCTACTTGACAAACAGCACCTCCAGCTGGGGCCAGGCATCCAAACACAGGAGCCTATGCAGGACATTCAGGCCAAACTGGAACAAGTAGCAAATCCAGTTTATGTACCCAAAAGAAGGCTGGGGCGACTAGTGCTCAGACTGGACCTCCACCAGCCACAGCCTTGATATGTGTGCCTTCCAATTCCACTGGTCTCACAAGGAGTGATCGAAGGTTTACGCTGTCAGTGGGGAGGTGCTCCCTGTCCTGTCTCTGCAGAGGCAGCCAGATAAGCTCAGGGAGGGTTAGCCTGCCTGGAGTAAGTAGAGCCTTCCAAAGCTGCTGCAAGTTGCCTGGAGCAGCCTAGGGTAGGGCCTCTTTCAGCAGCAGGAGTGGCATTTCCCAGTGACCCTGGAGTGCTCATTTTGTTAAAGGAGATGCTTAGCCAACAGTTCCCTGCTCAAGGCTGTAGTAGACACAGGGGCAGGGGTTGTCACATGACATTCCAGAAAGAGGCTAGCATTCCCCACAGTTCCGTTACTCAGAAAGCTTTGCTCATTTGAAACAGCAAAACGTGCTTGCCTAGCATGCATGAAGCCTTGGGTTTGGTCCCCAGTACTGTATAAAACCAGGCATGGTGGTGAACAAGTTCTGATAAAGCCAGAACTTGTAAGGTAGAGGCAGGAGGACCAGAAGTTCAAGGTCATCTTCAGCTGCACAGCAAGTTAGATGCCAGCCTGTACTACCAGGGACCCCATAGAAAAAAGATAAACAAATGAAGTTGCTTATCATAAAGACACTAACACAAAATTAACGTTGTTTTATTTCTGTCTTTTTTGAGACAAGGTCCCACTATGTAGCCCAGGCTGGCCTTGAACTTGAGATCTTCCTGCCTCAGCCTCCCAAGTCACTGAGATTATATGCCTGCACCAACAGGGCTGGTTTGTGGCTTGTCTTTTAGTTTTCTTTGTCATATCTACAGGGTCTCCCTGTAGCCCAGCTGGCCTAGAACTTACTATGTACACCAGGCTTCCCTCAAAATCCGAGATCTCCCTGCCTCTGCCTCCAGAGTGCTGAGATAAAGGTGTGTGCCACCATGCCTGGGGGGATAGAGGTTTCTTTTTAATGTATTTTTTTTTCATTTTAAGTGCATGAGTGTATTACCTGCATGTAGGAAGTGCACCTGTATGTAGTCCTGCAATGCCATCATCAGAGATCAGAAGGTGCCATATTCCCTGGAACTGGAGTTACAGAGGGCTGTTAGCCACCATGTGGGTGCTGGGAATTAAACCCTGGTCTTCTGAAAGAGCAGCCAATGCTCTTAAACACTCAGTCATCTCTCCAGCCCCAGCAGTTTCTCAAAGAACTACCTTAAAGAGGGGAAGAAGAAGAGGAGGAGGAAGAGAAGGACGAGGCGGAAGAGAAGAAGGAAGAGAAGGAGGAAGAGAAGGAGAAGGGAAGGGGGAGGAGGTAGAAGAGATAGACGCAGAGATGTTAGGGTAACTTCCTGTCGACCAGCATTACTAGTAGTAGCTACTGTTTATTGAGAGTTTATTATATGTCAGGCATTGTGATAATTTCTTAATACATGTTTTCTTATTAAATATTTACAACAACACTGAGAGCTGAATCACTGTTCAAAGAGAGATGGTAAGGTTAAATAATCTTCAAGGTCACATAGTAACTAGGGCTGGGCTGGGCTATAGCTAGGTGGATTGATGTACTCAACAGTTAGCTGCAGAGCTGGGCCAAGGTGGCCCTTTCCTATGACACCGCCAGGCATCTCTTGCTGGACTCTTGGTTCTTCCTATACAACTTCCACAGGAATCACCAGGCCGCCACTCCTGAGTGTTTCCTTTGGAAATCTTGGTCCAAACTATGCCCATGTCCCATAACCATTATCTGCAGTATAACTAGGACTCCACTTTCTGTTGTAAAACACTGCTCATGCCATTGACAATTCAAGTTCATTCCTGAGATTGCAAGTTGCTATTTTTGAAAAGTTATTCTGCATGGCATTTTGCCTCCGGGGTCTGTGGCCTGTTTAATCTGGGTATCTCAATTGGCAGAACACCAAGAGGCCTCTGAATTTGATTGCTTGGCGTCTAATCTTCAACTCTGCTGTTACCAGAACTTCGCTGCCTCCCTCTGCCTCCACCCCACTCCCTTGCCCCAAACACAATCAGGAGTGGCTCACTGTTGTCCCAAAGGAAAGGACACTAAATAGAAAGAAGAACTCAGGCTCAGCCAGTTCCTGGCAAGATGGTTTCTGGCCTTTTCTGTGAATTCCACCGGCAACAGAAACAGATTGTATTCATTCATCTCTCCCTCCCTCCCTCCCGGAAGTCTTCTGCACTGTGCCAGTGGTGGGTGTGGGTCTACTGGGGAGGGATGGAGTAGAGAGAGGAGTAGTTGGCCATCCCTCTTGGCCCTGTGCAGTTTACATTCTCTAGGGTGAGAAAGAGAGTAAACCAGATTGCAGTAAGGCATTTGGAGCGGCTTGAAGAGGTGTGCGAGGAGACATCTGGGGACATGATTTACTCAGTGGATTCAAGGAAGTGTTCTCAAAGGCAGGCTGCAGAGCTGGCCATGTGCAAAGTCCAGGGAAGGATACTGCAAGCAGTGAGAGTAGCAGGTGTCAGGTGCTGGGACAAGAAAATGTAAGAGTCTGTGGCATGCACTGTTAGGTCCAACTGGACCCAAGATGAAGCCACTGCTGACCAACAGCTTGGAAACCACGACCTGGCAGGCAGCATTCCAGGAAACCAACCAACCCACTCTCGTTTCTCAGTAACCTCCTGACTCCTGTTTTGAACAATACAACTGCAATTATCCATCTCAGCCAATTTTCTTTAGCAGCCAGACAAAAAACTAAAAGATGCCTAATCAAAACTCCCCTTAACTGAAACCCCTCCCTTGACCTGTTATTGACTCAGCTCCCCCACTCACAAAAGCCCTGTATAACCAGCCTGATGTGACAAGAAGCTGTAGTTTCTCTCCCATGAGGACAGCCTAGAAACTCATTCTCCCAATTGAATCTCTTCTTGCCTAAGAATGGTGCCTTGTGGTCTTGGTCATTTTCCCAAAACTAACATGCATGGCCTATTCTCAGGGGCAAAAACGTACTTGGGTAGCAGAGCATGGATTAGAGTGGAAGTCGAGGTGCTAGAGAGGCAGCAGTGACCAGATCCCTGGGACCAAACAGAAGAGACAGGGCCCTATCTTCAGCTGTTAGTGGACAGATGGGAGTGCTACGCTGTCATCAGAAGCAGGTGCCCAGCAGCACGGATGCCCTTGAGGGCCTCTGGCCAGGGCACCTTTCCAAACCAGAGTGGGTTGACAGAAAAGGTCCAGGGAGTGTGTGTGTGTGGGGCAACATTTATGCAAAAACCTATAGCCACAGTTCTCAAAATGTCCAGCACCATCTGTGATTGTGTTAGAAGTACAAATTTGCAGTGTTCCAGACCTAAACAGCCTTGCATGGGGTAAGTGCATTAACAGCAGAGCCACAAACTGTGCAACTTCAGAATGTACTTGTCTATCAAGATTCAGACTCATGTAGAGGCCAGGCAGGCCACCCTGGCGTGAATGAGGACAAGGCCTGGCTCACATGAGGTTCGTGGATCTCAAGGTGTCAAAAGAGAGACACAGCTTCATCTCTACAGCTCTGGTGAAACTTCGCACTTGGCTTCTGAGGCCTGTGTGCCTGGCAAAGTGAGAGAAATTTACATTCCCCGCAGCGGTAGGCACTTTAAACCAATTTTGAGTTAATTAAGGAAAAAAGAAAGACTAGGAGAGGGTTACTTGGTTTATTTTCAACCACTGTTACCTCCAGACCAGCTGCAAATTATCTGCTAAGAAAACCCACCTTGCGTGGGGCTGAGACCCCCACGGCGGGGCAGAGGTCTTTTGAAGAGGAAGTTCCCTCCCTGACAGCACGATGCAGCCCTCCTCCACAGCCTCCGGAACAGCAGCCTTGACACTTTAATTGCTCTGACAGAAACAAATTAATGGGGCTTTAATAAAAATAGAACCCAAATAGGCATCGAGTCCCTGTTTTTGCATCCAGAGGCACTAGCTAGAGTTTCATTTCCATTGCAGGGTCGTCAAGCAGCCAGCTCTGTTGAGAGTTACATATGGGAACATGTTTAAGGATTCATCACTTGAGGACACCATCGAAAAGCAGGAGATGGTAGGTTAGGGCACCGTCTGCCACAGAACCAGTGGGCAACATCTCCATTTGCATCTCCCAAATCATCAACGCTGGCAGTGAAAGCTCAGAGTAGAGCATCCCATGTCCTGCTCCCCCACACTTGTTGTTGACAGATGGCTTCCATCCACTGCCCTTCAGGCCAATTTAAATTTTCAAAAAGTAATGGAATTCTGTGCAGCGGTAAAGAAAGATGACATCATGAAATTTGTGAGTAAATGGATGGAACTAGAAGCTAGTTATGCTAAGTGAAGTAACACAGTCCCAGAAAGACAAATGACATATGGTATCCCTCATTTGTGGATCCTAGCTCCAAATTCTTATATGTAAGTCAAGTCTGATGCTACTATAGATATAACTTGAAGTTTATGTCTCTATTTTTCCAAGTTCCAAGATTTATGAAAATCAATCTCTTCTTTGAAAGTACATTAAAGCATACATCAACTTGTTATGTAACCTGGGAATGTAAAGTTATATTCCTTTCTGTCTGCATGCAAAATTACTGTTAAAAAGTGAATCTTTTTTACAGTGCACATCTGTAATGCCGGCAGGTGGAGAGGCAGGAGGATCGGGAGTTCAAGGTCATCCCTGGCCGCACAGGAAGTTTCATACCATTAACCACACATGATTTCATAACCCAGAAATGACAGCTGCTAACACATAGTATATTTGAATCCTTAAATGCAACAATTTATAATGTAATTCTCTTTAGTAACCTGCTTTGTCCAGTTACTGAATCACAAATATTTTTCCAAATCAATAAAGATTCTTCTATCATACCAATCTAGGGTATCACTGTAATTTGGGACAAAAGAGGAAAGTTTATGTGGAAAGAAGGAAGCTTCTAATCCTAGCACTTCAGAGGCAGAAGCAGGCAGATCTCTGTGAGTTCAAGGCCAGCCTGGTCTACAAAGCGAGTTCCAGGCCAGCTGGGGCTACAGGCAGATCCTGTCTCAAATACACACACACACACACACACACACACACACACACATACATACAAAAAAATTATTTGTAAAGACTACATTAGAGCCACTGAATCTCTTCTCCAATAACTGAAATCAATTGAGGTTAATACTACCAATTCAGAAATTTGAGTCTATGGAACATTCTGCAATCCTGGTCCCTGCATGTCTTTGGGAGTCTGATAATGCTGACTTCCTGCCAGCAACATATATCAACATCTCATACATATATACATATATACATATATATATATATATATATATATATATATATTCAGGGAGATATGATCTCAGATACACCTTTGGGGGCAGACTCTCTTGTTTACACATTACTTTAAACTGTTACATTGAAGCCCTCCACAGGGCTGAAGCACATCATATTTAACCCACAAAGCAGTAAAGAGACTGTGCTTGTTTGAATTTCTGTGTTTGTGTGTGTGTGTGTGTGTGTGTGTGTGTGCACGCGCGTTTGGTTTTTGGCTTTTTGAGACAGAGCCTCTCTAAGCAGCCCATACTGACATTGAACTCGCAGCTGTCCGCTAGTGCTGGGCTTATGGGTGTGAGCCTAGTGAGCCTGTGCTCTTGACTCAGACCCAGGACTTCAATCCTGGCTCTAACATTGGCTCCCTCTGCCTGCTTCCTCATTTGTAAAACCCAGACATTAATAAGCAGGTTTCAGGGTTGTTGTAAGATTAAATGCTTTCATATGCATAAGATAAGATGTTTGGAAATGGGTCCGAGACTAAGTGGTAATTAAATGTCAGCTCTTATTATTTCCAGCATTTTGCCTTTGTAACATTTCTAACACCTGATTAGTTCTGAGGGATACATTCCTAGAGGCAGAATAACAGGGTTAAATTGTTAGCACATTTACAAAATTTTGCTTACATATTATAAAATGCCTCTCTGAAGATTCAGATTCAATAATATTCTATGTCTGGGTTCACAGTGGTAACAAAATGAGTAAAACTCATGGCCCTTATAGAGTTTCAGCCATGTTTCTTTTTTTTTTAATTTAGGATTTGGGGGCTAGAGAGATGGCTCAGTGGTTAAGAGACTGTTCTCTCAGAGGACCTAGGTTCAATTCCCAGCACTCACATGGTGGATCACAACCATCTGTAACTCTACTTCTAGGGGTCTGATGATGCCCTCCTTGACCTCCTACAAGAGTACACCTGTGACCTCCCGGGGCCTCCCACAACAAGAGTACACATATGCACATACAGGCAATACACTCACACACATAAAAAATAAAAATAAATAAAATATTTTTTAAAAGATTTGGGATTTGTAGTTATTTTTCCTTATGTATATGCATGTGTCTGTGTGAATAAATGCCATGTGTGTACCCACAGCGTCCAGAAGAGGGCACTGGATCCCCCAGAGCTGGAGGTACAGGTGGTTGTGAGCCACCTGATGTGGGTGCTGGGAGCTGAACTTGTGTCCTCTGGAAAAGAAATAAATGCTCTTAACCACTGAGCCATCTCTCTGGCCCCTCAGCCATGTTTTAACCTGTTTTTCCAGTACTAAAGATGGAATCCAGGGCCTTCCAGTGCTGGCAGGGTGCTCTAGGGCCAATAACCATCCCAGTACCTTAGGAGTTTCACCAGGAAGACTGAAAACAAAGTAAACAAGTGACCTATAAGCAGGGAACAAGTGAAAGCCAGCTTGGGGTTGGGCTGGCTAATAGTCCATGGAGAGTGTGGACAACAATCTCATGACAGTGCATAGAGAGTGTGGACGAGAGTCTCATGACAGTCCATGGAGAGTGTGGACGACAGTGTCATGTCAGTGCATGGAGCATGTGGACGACAGTGTCATGTCAGTGCATGGAGAGTGTGGATGACAGTGTCATGACAGTCCATGGAGCGTGTGGACGACAGTCTCATGACAGTCCATGGAGCGTGTGGACGACAGTCTCATGACAGTGCATGGAGCATGTGGACGACAGTCTCATTACAGTGCATGTAGAGTGTGGACGACAGTCTCATGACAGTCCATGGAGCACGTGGACGACAGTCTCATGACAGTCCATGGAGAGTGTAGATGACAGTCTCAAGACAGTCCATGGAGAGTGTGGACGACAGTGTCATGACAGTCCATGGAGCATGTGGATGACAGTGTCATGACAGTCCATGGAGCATGTGGATGACAGTGTCATGACAGTGCATGGAGAGTGTGGATGACAGTCTCATGACAGTCCATGGAGAGTGTGGACGACAGTCTCAATGTGCTGTGGGAACTGTTCTCTACCTTCAGGTCTTGGAAAGTCAGAGTAAGTACTTAAAGATATACAATCAGAATAATTTTGTCTTCAGTGTTTAATCTACACTTAAGAACCCTAGGCGGGGCATGGTGGCGCACACCTTTAATCCTAGCACTTGGGAGGCAGAGGGAGGTGGATCTCTGTGAGTTATAGCAGCAACTTGTTATAGCAGCAACAGGAAGTGAAAACAGGGAAAAAAAACTTCCAGATGAATTAGGTGGGGTCTTAGTTCTCTCAGGCTGTTTAGCGAGATACCATAGACTGGCAGCTTATAAACCACAAAAATTTGCTTCTTACATCTCCGGATACTGAGAAATTCAAGATCCAGGGGATTGGTTGTCTGGCAAAGGCCCACTTCCGGCTGCCTCCTCGCCTGGCAGAAAGGGTTGGTTAAGACAGTGGCCTCTTGTAGTTTCAGTGGGAAATGTGCCCGTAGACTCCTGGGGACACTTGGCCTCCCACTAACGGTGCTGTTTTGAAATATTGGGGAACATTTAAGAGTTTGACCCTCATTGGAGAAAATGGGTCACTGGGGGTTGACGGCCCTGTCCTACTTCCTGTCTGCTGCTTCCTGATTGCAGGTGCCACGTGACCAGCACCCTCATCTGCTGCCGCCCTTTCCCCACCATGATGGGGAAACTATAAGCCCAAATAAATCCTTTGCTGACCAATAGTGTCCTGTCAGGAATTTGGTCATAACATCAAGGAACATAGCTAATACATGTTTTATAAGGGTGTTAACCCCAATCATGGGGGCTCCTCCCCACAGGCCCCACTTTTATTTTTTTTATTTTTTTATTATTTATTTTTGTATGTGTATGAATGTGCTGTCTGCATGCAGGTCTGTGCACCCGTGTCGTGCAATGCCGCGGAGGTCAGAAGAGGGTCTCGGATTCCCCTGGAACTGGAGTTCTCCTGGAATTGGAGTTACAGACGGTTCTTAGCCGCCATGTGGGTGCTGGGAATCGAACCTGGGTCCTCTGCAAGAGCGTCGGTGCTCTTAACCGCTAGGCTATCTCTCCAGCCCCCAGGCCCCACTTTTAAAACCATCCCCTTGGGGCTGGAGAGATGAGTCAGTGATTAAGAACACTGGATGCTCTTACCTGGGACCCAGGTTTGGTTCCCAGCACCCATGTAGTGGCTACCAACCATCCATAACTCCAGTTCCAGGGGATCCAATGCCTTCCTCTGGCCTTTTTCCTATGGGCCTGTACATACATGGTGCACTTACATACATGCAGGCAAAACATTAATATACATAAATGAAAAATAAATTAAAAGTAGATAATTTACACCATCCCCTTTGTCATTAGATTTCACCATATGAGTGGGACAGAGCACAGGCCAGCACTGGCTGAGGGGAAACTCTTCTCAATTCACCAACTGTCTCCATACACATGGTTTCCATCAGGAAATCCCCTCCCAGCCTCAGTGATCCATGCAGAGGAAGCATTTTGTTGTTCTGGGAGTCTGGGGACCTCATGGTAATCTAGGCTCATTCAGTCAGAAATGAATGAAACACCCTCAGTCATTGGCTCATATTTTACGTTGTGGCTGGACTTGACTTTCATTCCTCCTGAATTTCATTGTCTGAGTAAAAGTGAGAGGTTAGAGTCCCCAGAGAGGTTAGGACCTCCAGCATCAGGCTAGTTCTTTGTCTCTATTTCTCTTTTGTACCTTCGGAGGATGGAAAGAGAGAGCAGATCTGAGCTGTTAAATTTCATAGAGAAAGGCCGCTGACAGAGGCAACATCATGAATAATGTAGAGGGTAAAAGCCTCTGAATCAGAAATGGCTCGACTTCAGGGCTTTTAATGCCTGGGTGGGGCACATTTAGTGGCCTACACCCAGAAATGCTGGCTCAGCTCAAGGACTGACTGGATTTATGGTGGAAATGTTCTGTTTTAGTGAGGGGATAATCAAGCCACTGATAGGTCAGCCTGGACACTGGTGGGGGAGATGGCCCAGGAGCCCGCAGGCTGCAGCCTTGGGACGGACACCTCTGGCAGTCACCTGGGACCCTGCCCAGAACATGTTGAGCAAGCTTTCAAGGGTCAGTGATTCCTTGGCTTTTTATGATTCTATAAAGCTGAAAAAGGCAGGGCTAGGAAAGAATAAATGTATTTAGCTCCTCCTTTTAAGACAGATAATCAAGGCTGGACTTCATAGAGTTCAGAGTTCTAGAAGCTTCAGTCTGTGGTGTTTCTGGGTTGAAAGGCTCTGTGGGCATTTTTTAAAATATGGGGTTGTTTTGGTTTGTTTTGGTTTTTGTTTTGGTTTTACTATGTGGTCCTGGCTGGTCTGGAACTCATTACGAAGACTAGACTGGCCTTAAACTTATAGAGATCCACCTGCCTTTGCTTCCCAAGTGCTGGGGTTAAAGGCGTTGCTGCACTGTGCTCAGCAAGATTTCTTTCATTTTCAGTTTTGTGTCTGTGTGTGTGTCTGTGTGTGGTATGTGCACTTGGGTGCAGCTGCACTGGGATCCCCTGGATCTGGAGTTACAGGA
This sequence comes from Rhizomys pruinosus, assembly GCA_009823505.1. Lineage (NCBI taxonomy): Eukaryota > Metazoa > Chordata > Mammalia > Rodentia > Spalacidae > Rhizomys > Rhizomys pruinosus. The sequence continues at coordinate 6,508,603 of VZQC01003255.1, read as the reverse complement.
AGTGTGAACCACTTGATGTAGATGCTGGGACTGAACTCAGGTCCTCTGCAAGAGCAGCGAGTGGGGCTAGAGAGAGGGCACAGCAGTTTCCAGCACTGGCTGCTCTTCGAGGACCTGGGTTTGGTTCCCAGAACCTACGTGGTGGCTAACAACCACCCATAACTTCAGTTCCTGAGGATCTAATGCTGTCTTCTGGCTTCCGTGGGTACTGTCCACATGTGGTACCCTTCCATGCACGCCAAGCACTCATACATGTAAATTTACTAAAAATAATAAAATGTCTTTAAAAAGCAGCAAGTGTTCTTAATCACTAAGCCATCTCTCTAGCCCCTCTGTAGGTACTTTAAAAACTTTAACCAAAGCTGGGCATAGTGATGCATGACTTTAATCCTAGCACTTGAGAGGCAGAGGCAGGTGGATCTCTGTGAGTTCAAGGCCAGCCTGGTCTACAGAGTGAGTTCCAAGTCAGCTGGGGCTATTGGGAGACCCTGTCTCAAAAGACAAAAAACAACAACAAAAAACCTTTGACCAAGGATGTGTGCATTGGACCAGGTGCTAGAACCACTTCCAGCCTCCCATACATGCTGGAGGCAGTGGGCTAGTGGCATGCAGTGGCTGAAACATACCATCATGACTAGGTGGCTTACAACAACAGAAAGGTCTTCTCTGCAGTCCTCTGCACTCCTGTGTGATCAGGCATCAGGTGGGTCACACTTCTCTGAAGGCCCCAGGGTAAAGCCCTTCTTGTGTCTTCTGGCTTCTGAGGTCCATGGTTAACCTCGGCAGTCTTCAGCTTCTAAATGCACCACTTCAGTCTCTTCCTCTGCGTTCATGGGGCTTGCTCCTACTCTTTCCTCAATCTATCATCTTCCCCTCTGCAGGTCAGTCTCTGTGGTCATGTTTCCCCTCTTAGAAGGACACCAGGCCTGCTGCATTAGGACCCACCCAAACAACCAAGGTTTAACTTTACTACATCTGTAAAGGTCCTATTTTTGAATAAAGTCATACATGTACTGCAGGTGAAGATTTCAATGGCAAGTGAACAGAAGACTCATAAAACCTTGGACTGGCCAGTAGGGGAACTACATATTCAAACTATAACAAAGCATTACTATATCAGATAGGCGGAACCAAGGAGCGAGAAGAGCCAAGCGTGGTGCACACACCTGAAACCCCAGCACTTCAGAGCCTGTGACAGGAGGATTAGGAGTTTGGGGCCAGCTTGGGCTACACAGTAGGACCCTGCCTCAAAAGACTGATGAAGACTAACAGTCTGTAACCCTCACACTCGGGAGGATAAGGCAGGAGGATCTGAAATTTGAGACTTAACTGGGCTACAAAGCAAGTTCCAAAGCAACTTGGATTACAGAGTGAAATCCTGTTGAAAGAGTATGGGGTAGGGGCTGGAGAGATGGCCTAGCAGTTAAGAGTGCCCACTGCTCTTGCAGAGGACCCGGGTTCAATCCCCAGCACCCATATGGCAGCTGAGAACCGTCTGAAACTCCAATTCCAGGAGGACTCCAGTTCCAGGGGAATCCGACACCCTCTTCTGACCTTCACGGCATTGCACGACACGGGTGCACAAACCTACATGCAGACAGTACATTCATACACATAAATAATAAATAAATGAATAAAAAATAACAGAAAACCTTAAAAAAAGAGAAAGAGTATGGGGTAGAGAAGGGAAAGAGGGAAGGAGGGACAGAGGGGCGAGGGAAGTGCAGAGCTTCTGGTATTCTCCTAGCATTTGAAGGAATGGAAAAGGGCTCAAGGAGTAGACCCCGGGCTTGTGCGTACTAGGAAAATGTTCCTAGTAAGCTACATTCTCTGCCCTTTATACATTGTTTATAAATTTAAAACACTGGAAAATAAAACAGTTTAAAAAGTACAAGGAGCACTTGGGAGGGAGAGGCAGGCAGATCTCTGTGAGTTCAAGGCCAGCCTGGTCTACAGAGGGAGCTCCAGGCCAGCTGGGACTAAAAGGGAGACCCTATCGGGGCTGGAGAGATGGCCTAGCGGTTAAGAGCTCTGACTGCTCTTGCAGAGGACCCGGGTTCGATCCCCCAGCACCTGCATGGCGGCTGAGAACCGTCTTTAACTCCAGTTCCAGGGTAATCCAACACCCTCTTCTGATCTCCGTGGCTCTTCTCACCTCCGTGGCATTGCACGACATGGGTGCACAAACCTACATGCAGACAGTACATTCATATGCATACAAAATAAATTAAAAAAAATAATAAAAGGGAGACCTCTCGAAAAGACCAGAAGAAGAAGAAGAAGAAGAAGAGGAGGAGGAGGAGGAGGAGGAGGAGGAGGAGGAGGTAGTACAAGGAAAAAAGTAAACATCCTTTAGGGTAGGGTTGTTATCAGCATTTGGGAACCAAAATGTTCCAGTAGAATTAAGTTGCCTTTCTTTTTTTTTTTTAATTTATGTGTATGTGTGTGTGCCTCCATGTCTGTATGTGTACCATGTGTGCACAGGTGCTGCAGAGGCCAGAAGGAGAACCAGATCCTCTGGAACTGTGTGTACAGGTGGTTGTGAGTCACCTGATGTGGGTGCTGGGAACCGAACTCCAGTCCTCTGGAGGTGCAACCTGGGTGTTTAACTTCCAAGACTGCTTTCCAGCCCCACTTTCTTTTCTTTTTTCTCTTTTCTCTCCTTCTTTCCTTTCCTCTCTCCCTCCGTATCTCCTTCCCTCCCTTTCTTCCTCCCTTTCCTTCTTTCCTTTCTTTCCAGAGTCTTGTGAAGCTCAGGCTGGACCTAAACTTAGTGTGTAGCTGTCTCTATCTCCTGAGGCTGGGATTACATGTGTGCATCACCACATCTGACTTGTGCAGTGCTGGGGATTGAACCTAGAGCTTCATGGATACTAGCAAGCGCTACAAACTGAGTCACATTCCCAGCCCCTCCTTTTTTTGGAAGTCTTTTTGAGTCAGAAACTCCTTGTAGCCCCAGCTAGCCTGGAGCTTGTAGATGAAGCTGGTCTGGATCTCATAGAGATCCACCTGCCTCTGCCTCTGGAGTGCTAGGATTAAAGGTGCATACTACCACACCTGGTGTGTCTCTTTAAAACAACAAGAAAACAGATTTATTTTTATTTGTGTGGTGGTGGTGTGCGTGTGTGCACGTGCATGCATGCACGTGTTTGTAAGTGTCCACAGATGACAGAAGATAATGTCAGATCCTCTGGAGCTGGATTTACAGGTGGTTATGAGTTGCCTGTTCCTCAAGCTGCCTCTTCTTACAGTGATCTGGCACACCGAATTTTCCAGAATTTCAGACTGGCCTCTGTGCCCCACCTGGCTGCTGAACCCAGGCACATAGAGAGCCAAGGACATGTGCTTGCTGAGCGGTACCGCTATTCTCCACTGCAACTCTGAGTTCTCATGTCCACAGCCTGGTGTGAGCTACATGCAGTTCAAAGACAAAAACAAGGCAAGACAAAGCCACACAGTAATCAGTCTGGCAGAGAAGCTTTCAAAGCACATTCATTTTTGAAAACAGAGTTATTAAATTAGCAAAAAAAAAAGAACATGTCAGAGCCAGCAGAGCGGAGCTCCAAATGTCTTTTCAAAATAATTAACTCAGGGGCTGGAGAGATGGCCTAGCGGTTAAGAGCGCCGACCGCTCTTACAGAGGACCCAGGTTCGATCCCCAGCACCCACATGGCGGCTGAGAACCGTCTGAAGCTCCAATTTCAGGAGAACTCCAGTTCCAGGGGAATCCGAGACCCTCTTCTGAACTCCGCGGCGTTGCACGACACGGGTGCACAGACCTGCATGCAGACAGTACATTCATACACATACAGAAATAAATAAAATTATAAAAAAAATATTAACTCAGTCAGCAGAGATGGGGTACATTCCCCACAACCAGGAAGAGATGCAGGGCCAAAAATTAGAGGGTGGCCCTAGGGTACAGAAGAGGGCTTGAGGAGCCAGGCATGGTGGACATACGTCTGTAATCCAATACTTAGGAAGCAGAGGCAGGATCGTGAGTTCAAGGCCAACCCAGGCTACTTAGCAGGACCCTGTATCCTAAATAAAAACCAAATGAGCTGTGGGGACAGCTTAGTGGCTGAACGCTTGGCTAGCATGTGAAAGGTCTGCTGGCTTGATTTCCAGCACTTCAAAAAGAACGAATGAGGCGGGTGTGGTGGTCCATGCCTTTATTTTTATTTTTTTTAATTTTATTTATTTTTGTAGTGTATGAATGCACTGTCCACATGCATCCTATACACCATGCCGTGCAGTGCCTCAGAGGTCCGAAGAGGGTCTCGGACTCCCCTGGAACTGGAGTTCTCTCTGGAATTGGAGTTACAGACGGTCTTAGCCGCCATGTGGGTGCTGGGATCGAACCCGGGTCCTCTGCAAGAGCAGTCGGCGCTCCCAACCGCCAGGCCATCCCTCCGCCCCTGTTTTTTTTTTAAGGGGAGAGCGAGAATGCAGTCCCCCACTACCACCAAATTATGCAGTCAAGTTTCCTACATTTGGGGAAATCCAGGGTCAGCACATCAGGAGTGCAATGGATAAGCCTCGCCCTTCATGATCATGGTTCTCCCCTGCCAGGTAATTATAGCCCATGCCTTTAATACCAGCACTCGGAAGCAGAGGCAGGTGGTCTCTGTAAGTTCAAGGCCAGGCTGGTCTACATACCAACCCAGGACAGCTAGGAGCTACAGGAGACCCTGTTCTCAAAAAGATAAAAAAAAAAAAAAATTGGATGAGGCGGAGGCAGCCAGATAACTTGAGGGAGGTGATGTCCCATGAAATCTTGAGTGGACTCTTTTTTGAAAAATAAACATAAACATATATTTTTATGTGTATGAGTATATTGGTCGTGTATGCTGTGGAGTCAGAAGAAGGCATCAGATTCCCCTGGACAGATTAAGAATGGTTTTTTGGCTGCAATGTGGGTGCTGGGATCAACCCGGTCCTCTGCAAGAGCAGTTACTGCTCTTAACCACTAAGCTATCTCTCCAGCCCTATGAATGGACTCTTTAGCGCTGTCAAGTGTGTTGAGTTGGACATCTAGCTTGTCTTGGCTCCATTACAGGCCTACTGTATGTAACACCATCAGCAACTTTCTTTTTTTTTTTTTTTTTTTTTGTCTTTTGGAGACAGGGTCCCCTGTAGCCCCAGCTGTCCACTCGTAGACCAGGAGACTCACTATGTAAACCAGGCTGGCCTGAACTCACAAAGATCTGTCTGCCCTGCCTCCCGGGTGCTAGGATTAAAGGCGTGTGCCACCACGCTTAGCCCAAGAGGTTTATCGAGAGTGTGATTCTTACTAATTGAAATGAGGACAACCTAATAACTGCTTCATGGGATTGTACTAACAAATATGTAAAACATTTCAGCTGATTAGCAGTCCACAGGAGCTTGCGGTGACTGTTGTGGTTGCTCCTAGGAAGAACGGGGTAGGAGGGGCTGATGCCTGAGTTCAACCCCTAAGACCCACAGGTGGGAGAGGACCAACTCCTGCAAGCTGTCCTCTGCCCCCCACACCTCTACCATGGCACACATATAATAAGTAAATAAATTGATTTAAAAAAGTTGAGAAGCCGGGCGTGGTGGCGCATGCCTTTAATCCTAGCACTCGGGAGGCAGAGGCAGGCCAGGCGGATCCTTGTGAGTCAAGGCCAGCCTGGTCTACAGATTGAGTTCCAGGACAAGCTGGGGCTACAGGAGACCCGGTCCGAAAAGAAAAAAAAAATTGAATGGGTGGAATCTGGCAAGTGTGTGCTCATGCAGCACAGCTGATTTCAGAATAAGATGACACTGAGCACTGTGAAAGTCACTAAAATGACTTGGGACCTTAGAACCAGACTCAGATATAGCAGACAATGAAAGCAAGCTAAGGTGGCTTCGAGCACCTCTGAAGATGTGGTTGCTCCTGGTCAGCTATTCAGCTGCATAGTGTTGCCTCCCCACCCCCAACATTCACCAAGTGCCCACTACCCAGGTAGTGGCTACAGTGTTGAGGAGGCCAGCAGGGTAGGCCCTGAGGTGTGTGTGGCGAAGTGTCCTGGGTCCAAGGAACAGTTATGGTAACTGGAAACTGACCAAAACACAGAGAGCAACAAGGCTCAGTGAGAGGAGGTGAGTAGCGATGCTGCCGGGGAGCGTGGTCCCAGTTCTGTGGTTTCCCCCATTTTCTGGCTGGCTGGAACTGCGGAACTCAAGCACTGGCCGTTTAGAGAGGTGGAAACAGACATGATGGAAACCCAGCTACCACTTGCAGACCAAGGGCAAGCATGGAGCTCTTGGCCTCTCCTCTGCTTCAGTGGCGTTCTTGCTAAAGACGCTGAGTGCCAACTGGTGGGTTTTTGCGGCACCTTCTGTCCCTCTAGCAGTGTGCTGAGGCACCGTGCACACCTGCACACTTGTTTAATGTTCACGACTCAATGGGATGGTTTTTAGAAGGAAACTAACACAAGATCTAGACTCAGCCACTTGGTCCATGTCACAGCTTCAGAGCGGTGGGCTCTGGGCTAACGATCTGAACACCTTCGGCCATTCACCAGAGAGAAGAGAAAATGGTCTTCACTGATTACACATTCAGCTGTGAGACCCATAAGAGGCGGCACAAATGTGCTCAACACTCAAACATTCCTCCTACATATGTGATGCCTACCTCCTCCTAACACACACACACACACACACTCCATACACAAGTGGGAGGAGATGTGAGCGGGACTTCCTCCCACTGCGGCTCTGCAGGGAAGCTTGGCCACTTCTTCAGCTGACTTGGAAAAGAAGGGACTGCGCCTATGAAGTAACTCTTGGTAGGAAGAAGGGGAGGCTGTACCACATGCCAGAAGTGAGGAGGGAGGAGGAGAGGGGAGGCTGAAAGGAGCGCCTCTGAGCTTCGCAGGAGTCTGCACGACACTATGGATAAGTATTACAGAAACAGTTGAGGATAAGCAGGGGAATTTGTGGCAGGAGACCCTTGTCCTTTTGTGGAGGTGATATGTCAGGGTATTCACAATGAGCAGCAGTCTAGACGCCAGCCACTAACCCAGACACAGGAGGTGAACTTATGTGTCAACAGGAAGGTCTGGTGGAGAATTCTATGAGTGGAAACAGTATCAAGCCTAGGAAGGTGGGCAGACATTGCTGCTTGTGGCAGGAGACGCCCTTACACCGGCGTGCAATTACACTTGTTGCCTTGGGAGGTGTAATGCCGGCTTCAGGAGCTATTTCTACAACACAGTGACGCAGGGGATTCATTGCTAGAGACCACCACTGTCAGGACGGCCAACACAGCGAGTGGGACTTTGTGTCAACAGGAAGGCCTTGCCAAAGTGGGTGGAATTTAGAAGAAAAGAAAACTCCTGGGGCTGGAGAATGGCTCAGCATTAAGAGATGACTGCCTTCCAGAGGACTGGGTCATTCCAGCACCACATGGAGCTAAAACTCCTTTAGCTGTTGTGGTGCACGCCTTAACCCGACATAAGGATCAAGCACATCTCTTGACAGCCAGCCTGTCTAAGAGTATTCCAGGCCAGCTGGCTATAGGGAGACCCTTCTGAAAAGACAAAATAAATTAAAAAAAGAAGAAAGAAAATTCCTTCCCTCTGCCCCTTCTACCCTAGCTAGAGTCCTATAGGTTCTAACAACTAAAGGCAGATTAGAGTGTACTGTGGGAGGTCTCAAAAACTTAGGTGGCTAGACCCAGGGTCACAGAGCCTCTGATCAGTTTGTAGAGAAGTGGTAGGACAAATGAAGAGGAGTCTGTCTAGGAAGCAGGCAGTGGGAAGGCAGATGTATGCACACACTAATGTAATACAGGGCCGGGTAGTAAGGGCCTTGAAGAGAACCCTTCGCCCCATCTGCTCGCAGTATCCCATATCTTGGCTCTCTGCAGTCTTTGGGTTCCACATTCTCCTATTCCCCTCCAAGTCTTGCTGGATTGCACAGTTAGGTTTATTATTAAAAAAAAAACTAAATAGGAAACATANTCCTTCCCTCTGTCGAGTAACTGTAACTGTTCATAATTATTTTTTTAAGTTAAGGTCTCTGGAAATCATCCTCATGACACAGAGTAGATGAAGAAAGATCTTTTAATAATCTACTAAATTGTGATAAGAACAGTGAAAGGCCAGGCCTGGTGGTTCAAGCCTATAACTACAGCTACCCAAAGGCTAAGGCAGGGGACCATATATTTTAAGTGCTGCTTAGACTACAGAGCCAGTTCACTCCCCGCCTGGGCAACTTGGTGAACTCTTTCTCTAAAAAGTGTTAATAAAAAGCAGGGGCTGGGGAAATCGTTCAGTGGTAGAGAGATTCCATCTCCATCTCCATCTCCATTATGACACAATTTTAAACACGTGTCCAAAAAGATGGGTATTTTCCTTTTGTAGCTCACCATCAAGGGCAACAGTGTCTTCCCAGGAAAGGCAGGCTTCCGGGATTTCCCACCTTCACAATCTCCACTTTACAGAAGGGCAGTTCCAGGCAAGCATAGTCCAGGGCCACGGGACTCCATGTCTCTGTTTAGCCTCCACCTGTGGGGAAAAGGCACAAACAGAAACCTCAATGCTAAGAGCAAAACGCACTCAGCCCAGAGAACATGCAGGCAGAGCTATCATCAAGAAGAGGCAAGGCCAGCATCCAGAGGCTGCCGCCCACACCCCCTACCCTGCTTGTAAGGCAGGTAGGTGTGTTACTCCAGAAAAGGGCTGCGGCCCACAGTCCCATTGCAGCAATGGTACAGGCGTCTTGCCAAGCATAGCAGTCAAGATACATGAACAGGGAGTTCTAAAGTTCTCTTCAAAGGAACTGACCTTGTTTGAAAGAGGGTGAGAAAGTTCAAGTCAAAAGGTACTCCCCCAAAATATTTTGATGGAATCAACGTGAGGGTAACAAGTCAATCACAGGGCACTGGTCTATTGGAATCATGGAAAATGTTGATAAAGAGAGCCTCACTTGAGTCAAAGCAAGCTCGGAGACTGGCCTCAAAAGATCCCTGATTATTCATGTCAGACTGTGGAATAGTCTTTTTCCCAGAACACTGCATAAACAATAGAGCAGTAAGTTAGTGTTAAAACTAACAACTGAATATTAAATACAGAAGTACAAGACTTACACTTTGAAGACTGTAGAAGACAGTTAAAATAAATGAAATATATCCTAAATACATGATAATCTGTTGGGTGACTAGCTGTTTAGTTGTCTATACATCTGAAATTGAGCCAGGTTCAATGAGATCCTTTTCAAAATGCAAGATACGTTTTTTGTGCAGACCCTGACAAGATCATCCTGTTTACATGGAAATTCAGTGGGCCCGGGTAGCTTAAAATGAATTTGAAAAATAATACTGTTGAAAGAATTTTTTTTTTTGTCTTTTGGAGACAGGGTCTCCCTGTAGCCCCAGCTGTCCTGGAACTCACTTTGTAGATAGACCAGGCTGGCCTTGAACTCACAAAGATCTGTCTGCCTCTGCCTCCCGGGTGCTAGGATTAAAGGCGTGTGCCACCACGCTTAGCCCAAGAGGTTTATCTGAGGTGTGATTCTTACTAATTGAAATGAGGACAACCTAATAACTGCTTCATGGGATTGTACTAACAAATATGTAAAACATTTCAGCTGATTAGCAGTCCACAGGAGCTTGCGGTGACTGTTGTGGTTGCTCCTAGGAAGAACGGGGTAGGAGGGGCTGATGCCTGAGTTCAACCCCTAAGACCCACAGGTGGGAGAGGACCAACTCCTGCAAGCTGTCCTCTGCCCCCCACACCTCTACCATGGCACACATATAATAAGTAAATAAAATGTGATTTAAAAAAAGTTGAGAAGCCGGGCGTGGTGGCGCATGCCTTTAATCCTAGCACTCGGGAGGCAGAGGCAGGCCAGGCGGATCCTTGTGAGTTCAAGGCCAGCCTGGTCTACAGAGTGAGTTCCAGGACAGCTGGGGCTACAGGGAGACCCTGTCTCGAAAAGAAAAAAAAAATTGAATGTGGTGGAATCTGGCAAGTGTGTGCTCATGGCAGCACAGCTGATTTCAGAATAAGATGACACTGAGCACTGTGAAAGTCACTAAAATGACTTGGGACCTTAGAACCAGACTCAGATATAGCAGACAATGAAAGCAAGCTAAGGTGGCTTCGAGCACCTCTGAAGATGTGGTTGCTCCTGGTCAGCTATTCAGCTGCATAGTGTTGCCTCCCCACCCCCAACATTCACCAAGTGCCCACTACCCAGGTAGTGGCTACAGTGTTGAGGAGGCCAGCAGGGTAGGCCCTGAGGTGTGTGTGGCGAAGTGTCCTGGGTCCAAGGAACAGTTATGGTAACTGGAAACTGACCAAAACACAGAGAGCAACAAGGCTCAGTGAGAGGAGGTGAGTAGCGATGCTGCCGGGGAGCGTGGTCCCAGTTCTGTGGTTTCCCCCATTTTCTGGCTGGCTGGAACTGCTGAACTCAAGCACTGGCCGTTTTAGAGATGTGGAAACAGACATGATGGAAACCCAGCTACCACTTGCAGACCAAGGGCCAGCATGGAGCTCTTGGCCTCTCCTCTGCTTCAGTGGCGTTCTTGCTAAGAGCCTGAGGTCCAACTGGTGGGTTTTTGCGGCACCTTCTGTCCCTCTAGCAGTGTGCTGATTGCACCGTGCACACCTGCACACTTGTTTAATGTTCACGACTCAATGGGATGGTTTTTAGAAGGAAACTAACACAGAATCTAGACTCAGCCACTTGGTCCATGTCACAGCTTCAGAGCTGTGGGCTCTGGGCTAACGATCTGAACACCTTCGGCCATTCACCAGAGAGAAGAGAAAATGGTCTTCACTGATTACACATTCAGCTGTGAGACCCATAAGAGGCGGCACAAATGTGCTCAACACTCAAACATTCCTCCTACATATGTGATGCCTACCTCCTCCTAACACACACACACACACACCCTCCATACACAAGTGGGAGGAGATGTGAGCCTGGACTTCCTGCCACTGCGGCTCTGCAGGGAAGCTTGGCCACTTCTTCAGCTGACTTGGAAAAGAAGGGACTGCGCCTATGAAGTAACTCTTGGTAGGAAGAAGGGGAGGCTGTACCACATGCCAGAAGTGAGAGAGGGAGGAGGAGAGGGGAGGCTGGCAGGAAGGAGCTGCCCCTAGACCTCAGCAGAGGACAGAGGGAGGTCACAGCTCTGGCAGGCAGCATCTGGTGGCAGCAGGAGGCACATAATGGGCCATAAATAATGTACCAGGGTAAACAGGGATGCTGGTGGATAAGCAAGGGGCAGCATGGGCTTGTGGCAGGAGACCCCTTAAGGAATTCCCACTTTTGCCTTGGAGGTGATATGCCGGCTTTCAGGAGCTATTTCTACACATGACAGCCAGGGGGATTCATTCTAGAGACCAGCCACTGTGAGGACGGCCAGACACAGCGAGGTGGGAATTTGTTGTCAACAGGAAGGCCTTGCCCAAAGTGAGGTGGAATTGTAGAAGATAAAGAAAACTCCTGGGGCTGGAGAAATGGCTCAGCAGTTAAGAGAGCTGACTGCTCTTCCAGAGGACCTGGGTTCGATTCCCAGCACCCACATGGCAGCTAAGAACTGCCTTTAAGCTGGGTGTGGTGGTGCACGCCTTTAATCCCAGCACTAAGGATCAGAGGCAGGCAGATCTCTGTGACTTCAAGGCCAGCCTGGTCTACAGAGTGAGTTCCAGGCCAGCTGGGGCTATAGGGAGACCCTGTCTCAAAAAGACAAAATAAATTAAAAAAAAGAAAGAAAGAAAATTCCTTTCCCTCTGCCCTCTTCTGATCCCTAGCTAGAGTCCTATAGGTTCTAACAACTAAAGGCAGATTAGAGTGTACTGTGGGAGGTCTCAAAAACTTAGGTGGCTAGACCCAGGGTCACAGAGCCTCTGATCAGTTTGTAGAGAAGTGGTAGGACAAATGAAGAGGAGTCTGTCTAGGAAGCAGGCAGTGGGAAGGCAGATGTATGCACACACTAATGTAATACAGGGCCGGGTAGTAAGGGCCTTGAAGAGAACCCTTCGCCCCATCTGCTCGCAGTATCCCATAATCTTGGCTCTCACTGCAGGTCTTTGGGTTCCACATTCTCCTATTCCCCTCCAAGTCTTGCTGGATTGCACAGTTAAGTTTATGATTATGAATAAAAACTAAATAGGAAAATAAATAAATAGAGAGAGGATGGTAGAGACATCTAATGTCCATCTCTGGCCTTCACATGTCCATACACACCTGCAGAGACAGAAAGAGAGACAAAGAGAGACGGGGCCCGGAGACCGGGGAGCAGCTCTGCCCTTGTTCACATTCAGTCCCTGGCTGCGTGAGCGAGCAAGTGACTTTACCTTTCTGGGCCTCAGTTCCATAGTGTGCAAAATAGGTACAATGATAAAACCTACCACGCATTGCTGCTCTAGGGCTGAATGGGTTACATGTGCTCAGCTCAGTGCCCTGCATGGTGTTTCAAGGGCCGGCTCTTCCCTCCCCTGGAAGACCGTGTTGTCAGGACTCTTGCACAAAGGGCTGTGGGGCTGGGTTTGTGGGATGCTTACGACTCTTTCTGGAAGAGGTGGAAACTCAGTGCACATCAGCTATGATGATCATGAAGGCAGCAGGTGTGACACCCAGGGATGGCACACAAGCCTGAGGCCACCAGTGGTGACAAGATGCAGGAGTTCACCTGCTACCCTCAGTGCTTGCTCTGGCTAATGGCTCTCTTCTCTCAAAGTGCCTGCTTCCCATGTCCTATCTAAACACCCACTGCTGGGCCAGTGGGCTGGTGTCGGGACAAACCTCTGACCCTTCTTGAGATCTCCTAGTTAGGCCCTTGATGCAAAAGTGAAAGATAACAAAATCACTTTTATGTCTCCTTCCTGCTAGCAATAAAGGAATTCAAGACAACCGTCATAAAGTAAGTGGCCATTAAGTGTGAATTGTGGTCCTTAGTACTAGAGACGGGACACTACATTAATTTTTATTGTGGCTATAAGAAAAATTACCACCAGGCCGGAGAGATGGCCTAGTGGTTAAGAGCGCCGACTGTTCTTGCAGAGGACCCGGGTTCGATCCCCAGCATCCACATGGGGGCTGAGAACCGTCTTTGACTCCAGTTCCAGGGGAATCCGACGCCCTCTTCTGACCTCCGTGGCATTGCACGACACGGGTGCACCAACCTACATGCAGACAGTACATTCATACACATACAAAAATAAATAAAATTTAAAAAATTAAAAATAAATAAATAAAATTTAAAAAAAAGAAAAATTACCACCTACAGGGGCTGGAGAGATGGCTTAGTGGTTAAGAACACTTGCTCCTTGTCCAGAGAACTTGAATTTGGTTCCCACACCTGGATCAGGTAGCTTACAACTCCTTGTAACTCCAGTTCCAGAAGATCCAGTGCCCTCTTCTGGACTCCATGGGCACTGCATGCATGTGCACATATGCACATATAGACACACGCATACACATAATTTTTCAAAAATTACCACCTATGTAGCTTAAATTATCACACATTTTAACAAAATAGTTTGGAGGTCCGAAGTCTGACCCATCGTATCTCCTAGGATGCTCCCCTTTGGAGACTAGGGAAGCATCCACCTCCTAGTTTTCTCAGAGGCCGCACTCCTGCCTTGTTCTCAATCTCCAAAGCCAGTGATATTGTCAAGCCAAGTCCTCCTCAACTTCTCTCTTTTGACCCACTCTAGTCTCCTTCTTCCACTTTTAAGGACCCTTGTGATTGCATGGGCCACCCAGAAAATTCAGAATAATCTCCCTATTTTTCTTATTAATGTGATTATTTTGTGTGTATGGGAAGGCAGGGTGCATGCTTGGAGATCAGAGGTCAACTTATCAGTTAGTTTTTTCCTTCTGCCATGTGAGTTCTGGATTTTTAACTCAGATCACCAGTTTTGGTGACAAGCACTTTTGTCCCATGGGCAGAGAAGGTACATGCAAGGGCCCTGCACTGAGCAGCCCCCTCAGCCCTCATGACACCCCAGAGCCCCAGTCTCCTCCTGTCCTCTGCATGACCAACATTCCTTCCTCCAAGATCTAGAAACCACATTGCCCCAGTGACTTCTTTTTTTTAATATTTCATTTATTTATCTTATTTTATTTTTATGGTCTTTTTGAGACAGGGTCTCCCTTTAGTCCCAGCTGGCCTAGAGCTCACTATGTAGACCAGGCTGGCCTTGAACTCACAGAGATCTGCCTGCCTCTGCCTCCTGAATGCTGGGATTAAAGGCATGTGCCACCACACCTGGATTATTTATTTATTTATTTATTCATTTGTCTTTTCAAGACAAGGTTTCTCTATAGCCCCAGCTGTCCTGGAATTTGCTCTGTAGACCAGGCTGGTCTTGAACTCACAAAGATTTGCTTGCCTCTGCCTCCTGAGTGCTAGGATTAAAGGCGTGCGCCACCACACCCTGCTCTAATATTTATTTATTTTTTATTTTGTGTATGAGTGTATTGTCTGCATATATGTAAGTGCACCCATGTGGTCCAATGCCTGCAGAGGTCAGAACAGGGCACTGGATTCCCCTGGAACTGGAGTTGTGGACATTTGCTAGGCACCATGTGGGTACTCTCAATCAAACTCGGTCCTCTGCAAGAGCAGCGAGTCATCTCTCTGGAACCCCCTCCCATGACTTTTTGACCTCTAGTTCCAAGGTGGCTGAATGGATCACGCCACCCCGTGAACTCAGCATCTGGCACCTTCTTGCCCCCACACCATGCACCTGGACCTATGCAGTTTGTTGTCCTAGAAGTCACTCATCATTAGGTTCCAATTAGTGCCAGGCCCAGGCTGGGGGAATCCTCAGTTTTACCATTAGGCCCATTTGAGAGATAAGGAGATTCTGCAAAGTTTGGAGCCTTATCCAAGGCCACGTGGGCAGCAGGTGGTGGAGGCCAGGGCTGTCACACTCCATTCCATGGAGCCTGATATGACTGCTGAAGGCTTGGCCCCTTGCATGCAGGCTGGGCAATGATGAAAACTGAATGTGACGAGACCTTAGAACAGCTGATCTGCCTAGAGTTAGCTTAGGAGAACCAGGCAGGGGTCAGAGCGTCTGTTGGGCTGCAACAACAGCAACGCCCAAGAAATCAACTCTACTTTGGCTTTGAGGAAGACACTATACCGTGTCTTCTCACCATTCCCAGGGCCTAGCATGGCTACCTGAGCAGAGCCGCTACAGGAGCTGAAGCCATGCTAACAGAAGCCACAGAGGATTCACGGCGTGGCTTCCAGCCTGCCAAGGTCTGCAAGGTCACACTGTTTCTCTTGTCATGATGTCCAGATTACCTTCTTGGCACGACTCCTCCTTCCTTCCACGAAATCATGACGTGTATGAAGCAAAATAAATAACTGACATCTGAACAGTAAAGGATTAGCTCAGCAGGCTTGAGGTGCTCATTCCCTCCACGACCCAAAGATAGGTCAGGCCTTTAACTCCTCCCTCGAGATCCCCTCTGTGTCCTTGAAGCATCCTGTCTGCTAACTGCTTTTGTATAACAGAGGTCTTGAGTAACAGTGACGGCTAATCTTGGTTGTCAACTTGATACATCTGGGAAGACAGAACTCAGCTGAAAAACCACCTCCACCACGTTGGCCTGTGGGCCTGTCTGTGGGGCGTTTTCTTGATTGCTAATTGATGTAGGAGGACACAGTCCACAGTGGATGGTGCCAACTCTGGGCAGGACAGACTGGGCTGTGAAGAAAGGTGGCTGAACGTAAGCCTGGAAGCCTAGAAGCAGTCTGCTTCCATGGCCTCAGTGTCCCTTCCTGCTTGAGCTCCTGCCCTGGCTTCCCTTAATGAGCCAAATATACTCTTTCCTTCCCTAAGTTCAAAAAGACAAGAAAGAAAGAAAGAAAAAAAAACCCTACTACACAATTTAACCATATGTTAAGTGGAAAGTCATTGAATCTGCCTAACCCACTCAAGACAGCAACACAGCCCAACAGAGCGTGTCTGCATTTCCCTTGTAATGACAAGGCTGACTGGGAGTTGCTATTAGCACCACAGAAGAGTTTCTAACTGCCTACTTCTTCCCCACAAGCCCCCAGATGGAAAAATATCAAAACCCAAAGCACAGTATCTATAGAACATGCACTCTCTCACCACTGTAATGCCAAAAAAACAACCAACCAATCAATCAACCAAACAAACAAACAAACAAACAAACAAACACAAGTCAGACTATGGTCAGTGGAGGACTATCTATGCAGAACTCAGGTTCCACTTGGGTCTGCTGTCATTGTACTGAAGACACCGAGGGAACACCTTAGCCTTGAAAATAGGTGCCCGTGGCTGATCCAGACTGAGGAGTGACACTTGGCTTAGGTCAAGCCAGGGTGGGAATGGGACAGCCCGAAAGGTCTGAGCTGTGGAAAGGGGCCCTGCTCCCAGCAGGCCAGTCCGCGCTCTGCTAGGCCTGTGTTTTCACCTTGGGGAGGACAGTGCCTCTGTTCTGCTCCAGGGCGGCTCTCCTTTTCAGCTGCTTCCTGTCAGGTCTCCATCTGCTGGCCAGGCCTGTCTCCTTCGGCTCATGGGGAGCCAGGAAAGGCTCACTTCTGGTCAGCCCCACAGGCCACCAACCATGAGGGGTGCCTTTTCCTCAATCATGCCTTGTCCTCCAAGGGAAACTAAGGCAAGGAGACCTTAGCTCTGCCCCTTATTTTTTATTTTTAAAAAAATTTTTTTTATTAATTTTATTTATTTCTGTATGTGTATGAATGTACTGCCTGCATGCAAGTTTGGGCACCCGTGTCGTGCAATGCCGCGGAGGTCAGAAGAGCGTGTCGGATTCCCCTGGAACTGGAGTTCTCCTGGAATTGGAGTTTCAGACGGTTCTCGGCCACCATGTGGGTGCTGGGGATTGAACCCAGGTCCTCTGTAAGAGCAGTTGGCGCTCTTAACTGCTAGGCCATCTCTCCAGCCCCTAGCTCTGCCCCCTTATGACAAAGTATATACCTGGAAACAACTGCTGTGACTAAGCTAAACAGTTCATCCACGGGTCCGCCTCCTTTTTTTTTTTTTTTTAAAACGTCTATTTGAGATGATTAAGAAGTGGTTACAGGGCTGGAGAGATGGCTCAGTGGTTAAGAGCACCGACTGCTCTTGCAGAGGACCCGGGTTCCATTCCTAGCACCCACATGGTGGCTAAGAACCATCTTTAACTCCAGTTCCAGGGGAATCTGACGCCCTCTTCTGCACCAACCTACACGCAGACAGTACACTCATACACATAAAAAATAATTAATTAATTTTAAAAAAGAAGTGGTTACAATAATGGAACCTTGGTACCCCTCACTCAACCTCCTCCATGGCAGTATTTTACAAGACATAGGATAAGATCAAAGGCCAAACCTTTAACATGAAGTTGGCACACTTGTGAAGTTGGGGCTGGGGAGAACCCCTCTTTCTACTGGATTCCCCCCAGAACCACATTGGTCTCCAGACAGGAGATGGTCAGGCATTGTTAGGTAGTCAGACAAGAAGAGGAGGCTGCAGAGTAGCTTTGTGATATCAGCTAGGCTTGTGGGGGGTGCTTGCAATATTGCTTCCAATTATGAAAAACAGATACATCCTAAATATTCAAGCAATGTAGGACTGGCTAAGAAAATTAGGATGTACCCACAGAAGAAAGACAGTGCAACTATTCCAATTACATTAGGGAAGAATAATTTTTGTTATTGAGACAGGTTCTCATTCTATAGCCCAGGCTACCCCAGAACCCATTATATAGTCTAGGGTGGCCTTATATGCACAGATTCTGCCTGTTACAACTTCCCCAAAGAATAATTTTTTAAATTTATTTATTTATTTTTATGTGTATGAATGTACTGTCTGCATGCAGGTCTGTGCACCCGAGTTGTGCAGTGCTGCGGAGGTCAGAAGAGGGTGTCGGATTCCCCTGGAGCTGGAGTTCTCCTGGAATTGGAGTTACAGATGGTTCTCTTGCAGAGGACTGGGGATTGAACCCAGTCCTCTGCAAGAGCAGTTGGTGCTCTTAACTGCTAGACTATCTCTCCAGCCCCAGCCAAAGAATAATTTTTATCAAGGTAAATATAAAGTGGTAAATATCTTACCCCCCAAATGTTAATAGTGCAATTTTTTTTTGCTATATAACTGAGGTAGACCCTGAATTCATGGTCCTCTACCTCTCAAGTGCTGAGATATCGCAATGCCTGCCTAACACTATCTTTAGGCAGTGAAATTATAACTGATTTTATTTCTGAATCTTACACATTTTGTCCATTGAATATATATTTAATTTTTAATTTTAAAAGCATATTATTGGTCAGGCATAGTAGTGCAGGGCTTTAATCCCAATGTTTGGGAGGCAGAGGCAGGCAGATCTCTGAGTTTTTAGGCCAGCTTAGTCTATCTAGGAAGTTCCAGGTCAGCCAAGGCTGCATTTCGAGATCCTGTCTCAAAGCATTATCAGACCTAGCTCTTGCCTTGACCCGCTGCCAGCATGGAGTCCCTGTCTATACTCATCTCCAGGGAAGAGGGACCAACATTTGTAAGAGGAATGGGATTTGCCGTCCTGAGGGACAGGGGAAGAGATGGTGGGGTATGCAAGATTACCTTGAAAGCAGAGCACTGTCCCCGCAGAAAGGAAGGTCCCTCCATATTATGAGAGAAAGGGGTGAAAACACAGCCAGACAGTCATCCTCAGAGACTCGGGACCAACAAGCAGATGATCTGGTGGTGAGTGAAATTCCAGAGCCAGGCTAGGGCAGGGCTTGGCACACCCAGCCTGCTCCACCTTGGCCCAGGAGCTCCTGCTGGGGGGCAGGGGGCAGGGCTGCAACGTGCTCATCTCCTTAGCATAGCGCAGGGCCTTAGTTGGCACATTATAGGACAGATAGGTATATGGATGACAGATAAAGTGGACAGAACTCTTCTCCAGTGCCCACCTCCCATCCCCATCTGCTATCCTTCCAGGTCTCCTTAGGCTCAACTTCCTCTTCCTCCAGGAAGTCCTTCCTTACTGCTGCCCCACCACTACACTGCACTTCATGGTAACCTCACTTGTGTATCTTGGCAGACTGTCTAGTACCCAGACTGTGAGTTCACTGCATCAAGTTTAAAGTGGAGCTCAATGTCAGGTAAACTCTGGCTTCCCAATGGCCCTACAGCACAGAGCCTGGTACCAAAGGGCAAGGAGCCAGTGCCAGGAAAGGCAAGGAGGGCTCCTATCCCCTTCACCTGTCGGTGCTCTTGACCAGTAGGTGGGGGGGGCTCCTGCCCTCCCTCTCCCAGCTAAGAGATGAAGCTTCCATGGCCCCAGGCTCATCTGTTCACCCCAACCCCATCAGTTACTGTTCCATTTACTCCCTGTCACAGTCACGAGGGGACCAGAGGAACAGAGGGTGGTGACTCAGCCCAATTCATCACCACAATGGAAAAACCCAGTCACCTGTCCTGGCCGCCGGCCAGGGCTGATTCTGCATCTGGAAGGGCAGCGAACCACACTGCTCTCAAGGTCCTCTGGTCTTCACCTGCTGGGAAAAAAATCAAAGATGAGAAAGCACGAGGGACAGCGTGGGGGAGGGCGTGGGGGAGGGGGTGAGGGAGAGGGTGAGGGAGGGCGTGGGGGAGGGTGTGGGGGAGGGCATGAGGGAGAGAAGCACCAGGGAAAGAGTGAGGGAGGGCGTGAGGGAGAGCGTGGGGGAGTGGCACTGGGGACGCTCCAGGCTCATGATATGGTGCGAGTCTCAGTGACCAGGGACAGCGTGTTCCTCAGCACCAGGATCCTTATTAAGTGTCCATGCGTCATCTCCTAACAGCGCCACAAGGCTACGGTTATCTGAAGTGGCTCTGGGCACTTGTTTGGCCTCCAGCATCCCACCCATGCCCTCCTATGAGGCAGAGCCCACCTCCCCTTGGAGAATCTGAAAATACCTCTTCCCAGCGTCCCTTGCAGCTTTGTCAGAGGGCCTGATCTGGGCTCCTCCAGAAGGATGTTGTCCTCTGGACTGTGATAAGAAGCCAACACACAGGAAGCCAAGCACACACAGCACCCATCTGCCGTGTGAGGACGACAGCAGTGGCAGTGGCCCTTCTGCTTCAGAAGTAGCTGATGTCCAGACGGAAGTACTCAGTGTCCATGGGTGCTTCCAGTTGCCATGCCCAGGCCTGGGGATGGGTGCTGGCAGTTTTAATGCTAGACCAAGGTTGCTGGGTTAAGCCTGACTCTTGCCATCCTGAGAGCTGCCTGTACTTTTATTTTGTTGTTGTTTTTTTTTATTTTTTTTTTGAGACAGGGTCTCCCTGTAGCCCCAGCTGTCCTGGAACTCACTCTGTAGACCAGGCTGGCCTTGAACTCACAAAGATCCGCCTGCCTCTGCCTCCCAAGTGCTAGGATTAAAGGTGTGCGCCACCACACCCAGCATGCTGCCTGTCCTTTTAACAAAGTCCCTTGGTGCATAGTAAGCCAGAGTTGGTTGTTCCTTGAAGCTAACACCCTGCCTGATAGTCTAGTCTGTTTTCAGCTGGGGAAATGAAGGTGCTCTTCTCTAGCCTTGGCACAGCATAGCAGGCTTCTGCTATTTTGCACAGCAGTGACTGATGAAGTATCTTCTAAGGAACTAGGAACAAGGCTGAGAGCACTTCTTGGGGGGACCTTGTCCCAGCATGAGCTTTGCTCTCTGCTGTGGTCTACTCTGCCCTATGAAAACCTCATTATCCAGCTTGCCACCAAATAGCATGTGTCTTCTATCAGGAAACAAAGATGAATGGAACCAGCGGGCGTGGTGGCGCAAGCCTTTAATCCTAGCACTTGGGAGGCAGAGGCAGGCGGATCTTTGTGAGTTCAAGGCCAGCCTGGTCTACAGAGTGAGTTCCAGGCCAGCTGGAGCTACAGGGAGACCCTGTCACAAAAAGACCAAAGGGGGAAAAAAAAAAAAAGACGAATGGAACCTCAAAGCACAGGGAACTGACAATTGCCTACTCTCTTCTGTTAGCTCAGTAGTGACCCTTTGCCTGGCACGACTGACTCCTTCAGAGCAGTCTGTTCCTATAGCACCCGTGCTTGACATAACAGCCCCCAGAGACTCCTACAATCACCCTTTTCCATTTTTCCCATTACCTAGAAAGTCTCTACATCCAGGGGCTCAGACTTGAACCCACAGAACACTCACTCAGAGTTCAGGGACCATCCGAGGCCAACATCAGATTGTGTCTATCCCTTCCAGGCCTTTGGAGAGGCTATGCCTCACAAATGGACATACCACTGTGTCAGAGCACTTGCCTTTTACACACTCAGGGTCCTGATCTCCTCTAAGGAATTTAGAACAGGTGAGATCTCGTGGCTTATTGCAAAAGCAGTTAATTTGTCCTGTAAGTAGTTCTGAAATGCCTGAAGGGACAGAGTCTGGAAAGCTGAGTCTCCAGTGCAATAAGGACAGTTTCATCATCAGTACCAGTAGCAACCACTTATTGAACACTTAAACTGTGGGCCTGGCACTATGCTAAACGTTTTCTTCATGGTCCATCATTTACTTTTTTGCTTATGTGTGTTGTGTGTGTATACATGCTTGCATGTGTGTGGGTACATATGTGTGTGCCTGAAATCGATATTCAGTGTCTTCTTCCTTCCCTAGTCTCTCACTGAAGCTGGAGTTCACTGTGCAGTCAGTCTAGCCAGCAGGCTCTCGGGCAGTCTCTGCCTCCTGGGTGCTTGTGTTACAGGTGGCCACAACATCCGCCAGGCTCTTACCAGTTTTGAGGTCTTAACTGTTTGGAGAGTAAGTGCTATCTCCCCAACACCCCTTCATTTAATTCTTACAGGAGTTTGTTGAGGTCAGCAACATCCATCCAGTTTCACCCAGTAAGACCTGGACGCTGATGCAGCCAAAAGCTGGAGATCCAGTCTGTGCTCTTTTTTTATTTTTTTTATTTTTTGGTCTTTTTTGAGACAGGTTCTCCCTGTAGCTCTGGCTGTCCTGGAACTCACTCTGTAGACCAGGAGAATTCCAGTTCCAGGGGAATCCGACACCAGTCTGTGCTCTTAAGTGCTGGCTCCAACTTCTATCTACAGACCTCCCACCCAGGGGAAGGAAGAAGTTTCAGAGGTGGTGGTTCATTCAGGCACCACCCACTGCTCCTACCCAAGAGGACATTGCAGGCAGGGATACCCCAAACCTGAGGCTTGTTGCTTCAGTCTCTATGCTTGTGCCCCAAGCAGCGCATGCTGTAATCTGAAGGAGAATGTGGGCCTCTGCTGCGGGAACTAAGATCTTAGCAGCTTCCTTAGCGGGGACCGAGGGGGTTAAGTCAATACCACTTCATCTGTTGACCACCTGGAGTTATGACTTAACCATGAAGGAGTTCTGGCCATGTCTGACTGCCCTGGAGGTGGGCTGCCTCCTCTTGACATCTCCTCCTCCTCCCCAGCCAATTCTGGATCTCTACTCCAAAAAAGGCTGGAACCCCGGGAGAGGAGCCCGCTGTCACTACTGGAGCCTGAACACAACTCGGTTATCCAAAAGTTCTCAGCTTCTTCCCATACTCCCTAGAATGAGACTTCATCCACTGATTCACCTTTGACCCTTCCTTTTGAGTAAGAGGGGCTGGGCCAGAGCAGAGGGAGCTGGAGAACACACAGGAAGGGTGAATTGCAGGGAGGTCTTGGCCACAGCCTGACCAGCACCCCTGAGTGTCCAGTCAGAACATCTTTGACCAGAGTTTCTCCAGGAGCCTTAAGCCTCTGCAAACTGGGGGACGCTGGCTCCAAGGCCCCTGAGCGCCAGATTCTCTCCGAACCCCCAGGGCGTTTCCCCTGCAGTTCCCAGGCTCGGGGGTGGGGCCAGGAGGCAGGGGTGGAGAGGGAGAGAGCGAGGCGGCAGGGCAGCGTGGGCCGAGAATCCCCAGGGGAGCCCAAACAAAGACCCAGCCCCTCCCCAGGAGCAGCCACCAAGCCGGGTACCCTCGCCTGCCCGCGCAGGAGCCTCAGGAGCCGCAGCAGAAGCCGAGCAGCGGCCCGGTTCGGGGTCCCCCACCAGGCTTGCAGTGCCCTCCTTCGCCCACTCCCGCAGCGCACCGCAGAGCGTCCAGACACCAGGTCCAGCCCGGCGCGCAGACCCACGCCCACCCGCGCACGTGGGCACGCCCCCGCGCGCGCGGCCCCGGCACCGAGGCTCACAGGGGATCGCGGGCGCCCGGCACCTGCTCCGCGCGTGGGCGGCGGCGCTAAGGCCCGGGTCCCGCCTGCGCGTCCGTGTCACCCGTAGCCTCGGTGAGTCGCCGCGCCCCCGATCTTGCGGTCCCCTCGCTCCCTGCGGTCCCCTCGCCTCGCATCTGCCCGAGGCCACCTCCCGCCCACGAGAGGGCGACGCCCGGTCTCCGCCACCACCCCTGGTCCCCCCGGCCGGGATCCCCGGGGATCGCAGCCCACGCGGGTCCTCCGCGACGGCCGGGGGCAGCGGGTGTCTTGAGCGCGCCCCTCCCGCGGTGCCACCCTGCCCCCGCCTCCCCGGCTCACCAGGGCCAGGTGGCGGCGGGCGCCTTTTGGGGGTGCGCGGCCGCGCCATTGGTGGATTTTTTTACACCGTGCTGGAGGGGGCGGTGAGCGCTCCGGGCTGCCGCTGCTGCTCCCGCGGCTCCCGCTCTCCCGCCGCTCGTCTCCGCGCGCCTCGCCCCGGCGTGGCCCATTGCTCCGCTGACGCCGAGCCCAAGCTGCGCAGCGCGGGCCGCCGAGATGAAAGTGCTGGGACACAGGCTGGAACTGCTGACAGGTACCGCGGCTCGCCACTTCGGCCCGCGTTGGACGGGGCGATCCCTGCTACTGGGCGCACTTCTTGGGCTCTGCTGAGTCCTAGACACCGGCGTCCGGAAAGGGTCCCCAACCAGAACCCCCCCAAAGGAGCTCGCAGTCTCAGCTCTCCAATTGATGTCGCTTGTCCCTTGAGAATGCTGCTTCTTGGGGCTCCACGGAGCCCCTTTGTCTTGGCCTCTTAGTTCTTGTTCCCTTGTGGTGGAAACCGCCCTTCTCTCTGGGGAGAAGTTTCTCGCTGGAAGTAGAGGCCAAGTGGTCTGAGAAGATTAGACCGTGATGACTGGGGCCGGTCAGCCTTGGGGCCACTCTGGAGAAGGGATGCTCGGCCAGGGGCCAGGGGCTGGAATGCCCAGAGGAGAAAATGGGGAAGGGAGGAAGGACCTGGGTCAGGGCATATGTCTGGGGGATGCTTTCCCAGGCAAGAAGCTCAGTAGCTTCTGTGTTTCCAGGGTGGAGGTGGAGACCTAGACAGGAGGTGACAGCCGCAGTCCAGATTCCACCAGACCCAGCTGAGCCTTGCAGGTGTCAGCCTATGTATACTGGGTGAAATTATTCCAGGACATGCCTTATGGCGCTTGGAGTCCTGGCAGAACACAGGACCCTTGCTGTAAGGTGGGGAAGGAAACAGGATGGGGTGTGGGGGTGGGAGCTGAAGGGTTGCAGAGAGGTTAGAGCAGGTGTTGCATTGAAGTCACTAAAATTTGGAATTACTGTTCATGAAAAGGGAGGTCGAGGCCAGGTGCGGTGGCTCACCCCTTTAATCCCAGCACTCAGGAGGTACAGGCAGGTGGATCTCTGTGAGTTCAAGGCCAGCCTGGTTTACATAGTGAGTTCCAGGACAGTTGGGACTACAGAGAGACCCTGTCTCAAAAAGACCAAAAAAAAAAGAAAGAAAGAAAGAAATATGATATGGAAATAACACACAGTTTCTTTTCAGAAGATACAATTTTAGTATAGGTGGGATGTATCACACTGGTATAACTTAGCCTTTCTGAGTGCTTAATGACCATACTTAATGCCCATACCAATTTGGCTGAGGTACCTAAGGGATAAGTTTGTTCCTTGCCCTCAGAGGTCAACTAAGTCTCAGGGGACTATGCATGGGGGCATCTCTTGAAATGTCCTGCAAATGTGGGTCACCAGTCTTCCTGTGTAGGGAGGTCTTAGAGATCCACTAATGGGACTTCAGCCAGTGTCCAGTCTATAAAGAGGAAAGTCTGCTCATGCTTCAAAACGGGAAGCCTGGTCTAGCAAGACCTAACTTTGTCCTCAAGTGGATGGAACTGGTAAATGAAAAGCCAAAAGGAGCCAGAGGCTCCCACCCCCCCCCAAAAAAAAACCCAAGTGACCCCTGAGGACCAGATCCTCAACTGACCTTGAGAAAACAAAAACCATGGTTAATCTGGGCTAACTGTATGCCCTTAAGCATCCAAAAGGAAAGTATAACCAGATATAAATAATCAGTAAGGCCTGAAAAATTGTACTTCAGATATAAAACTTGAGATCTTAGTAAATAGACAAAAAGAAAAAGACAGAGAGAGAGAGAAAGAGAGAGAGAATCACTGTTGTTTGGCCTGTCTTCAATTCTCACTGGCAAGTGCATCTACTCTGTGGCTGCCACTGCTTCTGCCATTCTTCGAAGACATGAGACACAGCTTTTTTATTTTATTTTTTTAATTTTATGTGTATGAATGTACTGTCTGCATGCAGGTCTGTGCATCCATGTCATGCAAAGCCATGGAGGTCAGAAGAGGGTGTTGGATTCCCTTGGAACTGGAGTTAAAGACAGTTCTCAGCCACCATGTGGGTGCTGGGGATTGAACCCGGGTCCTCTGCAAGAGCAGTCGGCGCTCTTAACTGCTAGGCCATCTCTCCAGCCCGAGACACAGCTTTTTAACCCTCCAATATGGACAAAAGACTCATGTCTCTCCAAGAATCCTCCAAACCTTCAATGCCAGATAGGGACTACTGAGATATCCAGCTTTTAGACTGAGCAGCTACTGGGATTTCAGCCTCTTCAGAGTATAGACTGCCATTGTTGGACTACCCAGGCTGATGCAAGCCAGTGAGCCAGCATGCAAGCCAGTGAGCCAGCATGCAAGCCAGAGAGCCAGTGAGCAAGCCCGTGAGCCAGTGAGCAAGCCAGTGAGCCCAGCGACAAGCCAGTGCAGTGAGCCGCAAGCAAGCCAGTGAGCCAGCGAGCAAGCCAGTGTGAGCCAGCCGAGGCAACGCAGTGAGCCAGCAGCAAGCCAGTGAGCAGCGAGCAACCGTGAGCCAGCGAGAGCAGTGAGCCAGCGAGCAAGCCAGTGAGCCAGCGAGCAAGCCAGTGAGCCAGCGAGCAAGCCAGTGAGCCAGCGAGCAAGCCAGTGAGCCACAAGCAAGCAAGAGGGCAAATACCAAGAAGGCCATCTTCCTGCTTCAGCCTCCTGAGGGCTGTGATGACAAGGATACATCACCACACCTGGCCCAGAGATGGCTCTAAGTGCACTGGGGAACCTTGGAGTAGTGACAGTGAGTGACAGGGTCCTGTGGAAGTCTTAGGATGCCTGCCACAACCCATGAGCTTTTGTGACCATGGAAGAGGGGCCCTGAGCCCTGCACCCAGGGCAGGAGGGCACACCGCATGGGGAACCAAAGTCCAGAGCCCCTCTGGAGGCCCCGTGCAAGCTCCTTTGGGGGCAGAATGAGGATGAGAGGGGCCTGGTTCTGCCCTGCAGGCAGGACTTTAAAACCCTACAGTGGCTGCAGGATTCTTCAAGGAGGGTGGCCAGGCCCTTGGTGGGTGAGGGCAAGAAGGAGAAGCTGCAGGGGAGTGGGAAGGGGCGTTCCAGAGCCCTAGGAGCAGCCTCCACCTGCCCTGGTCTGCCGGCTCAGCCTGGCCCAATGCGGTTTAACATACAGCCTCGTCTGCCCTACTTTTCCTCCTGTTAACACCCCACCACACATGCACACTCACACACATGCTCATGTGCACACATTCACACAGTTACAGCCCAAACCTTCACCTGGCCCAATTCTCTCCTGAACCACCTACTATACACAAAGTCACTCCAGCCCTCCAGTGCTACACCGCTTCCAGATCAAGCCCCTCACATGTATAGCCTACCTACCTTTTGTTCCTTTTGGCTAAAATTTAACCTTTTTTCTTTTTTCGTTTTTTTTTTTTTTTTTTTTTTTTTTGGTCTTTTTGAGACAGGGTCTCTCTGTAGTCCCAACTGTCCTGGAACTCACTATGTAAAACCAGGCTGGCCTTGAAATCACAGAGATCACCTGCCTGAACCTCCTGAGTGCTGGGATTAAAGGGGTGAGCCACCGCACCTGGCCTCGACCTCCCTTTTCATGAACAGTATTCCAAATTTTAGTGACTTCAATGCAACACCTGCTCTAACCTCTCTGCAACCCTTCAGCTCCCACCCCCACACCCCATCCTGTTTCCTTCCCCACCTTACAGCAAGGGTCCTGTGTTCTGCCAGGACTCCAAGCGCCATAAGGCATGTCCTGGAATAATTTCACCCAGTATACATAGGCTGACACCTGCAAGGCTCAGCTGGGTCTGGTGGAATCTGGACTGCGGCTGTCACCTCCTGTCTAGGTCTCCACCTCCACCCTGGAAACACAGAAGCTACTGAGCTTCTTGCCTGGGAAAGCATCCCCCAGACATATGCCCTGACCCAGGTCCTTCTCCCTTCCCCATTTTCTCCTCTGGGCATTCCAGCCCCTGGCCCCTGGCCGAGCATCCCTTCTCCAGAGTGGCCCCAAGGCTGACCGGCCCCAGTCATCACGGTCTAATCTTCTCAGACCACTTGGCCTCTACTTCCAGCGAGAAACTTCTCCCCAGAGAGAAGGGCGGTTTCCACCACAAGGGAACAAGAACTAAGAGGCCAAGACAAAGGGGCTCCGTGGAGCCCCAAGAAGCAGCATTCTCAAGGGACAAGCGACATCAATTGGAGAGCTGAGACTGCGAGCTCCTTTGGGGGGGTTCTGGTTGGGGACCCTTTCCGGACGCCGGTGTCTAGGACTCAGCAGAGCCCAAGAAGTGCGCCCAGTAGCAGGGATCGCCCCGTCCAACGCGGGCCGAAGTGGCGAGCCGCGGTACCTGTCAGCAGTTCCAGCCTGTGTCCCAGCACTTTCATCTCGGCGGCCCGCGCTGCGCAGCTTGGGCTCGGCGTCAGCGGAGCAATGGGCCACGCCGGGGCGAGGCGCGCGGAGACGAGCGGCGGGAGAGCGGGAGCCGCGGGAGCAGCAGCGGCAGCCCGGAGCGCTCACCGCCCCCTCCAGCACGGTGTAAAAAAATCCACCAATGGCGCGGCCGCGCACCCCCAAAAGGCGCCCGCCGCCACCTGGCCCTGGTGAGCCGGGGAGGCGGGGGCAGGGTGGCACCGCGGGAGGGGCGCGCTCAAGACACCCGCTGCCCCCGGCCGTCGCGGAGGACCCGCGTGGGCTGCGATCCCCGGGGATCCCGGCCGGGGGGACCAGGGGTGGTGGCGGAGACCGGGCGTCGCCCTCTCGTGGGCGGGAGGTGGCCTCGGGCAGATGCGAGGCGAGGGGACCGCAGGGAGCGAGGGGACCGCAAGATCGGGGGCGCGGCGACTCACCGAGGCTACGGGTGACACGGACGCGCAGGCGGGACCCGGGCCTTAGCGCCGCCGCCCACGCGCGGAGCAGGTGCCGGGCGCCCGCGATCCCCTGTGAGCCTCGGTGCCGGGGCCGCGCGCGCGGGGGCGTGCCCACGTGCGCGGGTGGGCGTGGGTCTGCGCGCCGGGCTGGACCTGGTGTCTGGACGCTCTGCGGTGCGCTGCGGGAGTGGGCGAAGGAGGGCACTGCAAGCCTGGTGGGGGACCCCGAACCGGGCCGCTGCTCGGCTTCTGCTGCGGCTCCTGAGGCTCCTGCGCGGGCAGGCGAGGGTACCCGGCTTGGTGGCTGCTCCTGGGGAGGGGCTGGGTCTTTGTTTGGGCTCCCCTGGGGATTCTCGGCCCACGCTGCCCTGCCGCCTCGCTCTCTCCCTCTCCACCCCTGCCTCCTGGCCCCACCCCCGAGCCTGGGAACTGCAGGGGAAACGCCCTGGGGGTTCGGAGAGAATCTGGCGCTCAGGGGCCTTGGAGCCAGCGTCCCCCAGTTTGCAGAGGCTTAAGGCTCCTGGAGAAACTCTGGTCAAAGATGTTCTGACTGGACACTCAGGGGTGCTGGTCAGGCTGTGGCCAAGACCTCCCTGCAATTCACCCTTCCTGTGTGTTCTCCAGCTCCCTCTGCTCTGGCCCAGCCCCTCTTACTCAAAAGGAAGGGTCAAAGGTGAATCAGTGGATGAAGTCTCATTCTAGGGAGTATGGGAAGAAGCTGAGAACTTTTGGATAACCGAGTTGTGTTCAGGCTCCAGTAGTGACAGCGGGCTCCTCTCCCGGGGTTCCAGCCTTTTTTGGAGTAGAGATCCAGAATTGGCTGGGGAGGAGGAGGAGATGTCAAGAGGAGGCAGCCCACCTCCAGGGCAGTCAGACATGGCCAGAACTCCTTCATGGTTAAGTCATAACTCCAGGTGGTCAACAGATGAAGTGGTATTGACTTAACCCCCTCGGTCCCCGCTAAGGAAGCTGCTAAGATCTTAGTTCCCGCAGCAGAGGCCCACATTCTCCTTCAGATTACAGCATGCGCTGCTTGGGGCACAAGCATAGAGACTGAAGCAACAAGCCTCAGGTTTGGGGTATCCCTGCCTGCAATGTCCTCTTGGGTAGGAGCAGTGGGTGGTGCCTGAATGAACCACCACCTCTGAAACTTCTTCCTTCCCCTGGGTGGGAGGTCTGTAGATGAGTTGGAGCCAGCACTTAAGAGCACAGACTGGTGTCGGATTCCCCTGGAACTGGAATTCTCCTGGTCTACAGAGTGAGTTCCAGGAAGCCAGAGCTACAGGGAGAACCTGTCTCAAAAAAGACCAAAAAATAAAAAAAATTAAAAAAAGCGACACGACTGGATCTCCAGCTTTTGGCTGCATCAGCGTCCAGGTCTTACTGGGTGAAACTGGATGGATGTTGCTGACCTCAACAAACTCCTGTAAGAATTAAATGAAGGGGTGTTGGGGAGATAGCACTTACTCTCCAAACAGTTAAGACCTCAAAACTGGTAAGAGCCTGGCGGATGTTGTGGCCACCTGTAACACAAGCACCCAGGAGGCAGAGACTGCCCGAGAGCCTGCTGGCTAGACTGACTGCACAGTGAACTCCAGCTTCAGTGAGAGACTAGGGAGGAAGAGACACTGAATATCGATTTCAGGCACACACTATGTACCCACACACATGCAAGCATGTATACACCACACACACAAAAAAAGTAAATGATGGACCATGAAGAAAACGTTTAGCATAGTGCCAGGCCCACAGTTTAAGTGTTCAATAAGTGGTTGCTACTGGTACTGATGATGAAACTGTCCTTATTGCACTGGAGACTCAGCTTTCCAGACTCTGTCCCTTCAGGCATTTCAGAACTACTTACAGGACAAATTAACTGCTTTTGCAATAAGCCACGAGATCTCACCTGTTCTAAATTCCTTAGAGGAGATCAGGACCCTGAGTGTGTAAAAGGCAAGTGCTCTGACACAGTGGTATGTCCATTTGTGAGGCATAGCCTCTCCAAAGGCCTGGAAGGGATAGACACAATCTGATGTTGGCCTCGGATGGTCCCTGAACTCTGAGTGAGTGTTCTGTGGGTTCAAGTCTGAGCCCCTGGATGTAGAGACTTTCTAGGTAATGGGAAAAATGGAAAAGGGTGATTGTAGGAGTCTCTGGGGGCTGTTATGTCAAGCACGGGTGCTATAGGAACAGACTGCTCTGAAGGAGTCAGTCGTGCCAGGCAAAGGGTCACTACTGAGCTAACAGAAGAGAGTAGGCAATTGTCAGTTCCCTGTGCTTTGAGGTTCCATTCGTCTTTTTTTTTTTTTCCCCCTTTGGTTTTTTGTGACAGGGTTCCCTTGTAGCTCCAGCTGGCCTGGAACTCACTCTGTAGACCAGGCTGGCCTTGAACTCACAGATCCGCCTGCCTCTGCCTCCCAATGCTAGGATTAAAGGCTTGCGCCACCACGCCCGCTGGTTCCATTCATCTTTGTTTCCTGATAGAAGACACATGCTATTTGGTGGCAAGCTGGATAATGAGGTTTTCATAGGGCAGAGTAGACCACAGCAGAGAGCAAAGCTCATGCTGGGACAAGGTCCCCCCAAGAAGTGCTCTCAGCCTTGTTCCTAGTTCCTTAGAAGATACTTCATCAGTCACTGCTGTGCAAAATAGCAGAAGCCTGCTATGCTGTGCCAAGGCTAGAGAAGAGCACCTTCATTTCCCCAGCTGAAACAGACTAGACTATCAGGCAGGGTGTTGCTTCAAGGAACAACCAACTCTGGCTTACTATGCACCAGGGACTTTGTTAAAAGGACAGGCAGCATGTGCTGGGTGTGGTGGGCGCACACCTTTAATCCTAGCACTTGGGAGGCAGAGGCAGGCGGATCTTTTGGAGTTCAAGGCCAGCCTGGGTCTACAGGTGAGTTCCAGGACAGCTGGGGCTACAGGGAGACCTTGTCTCAAAAAAAAATAAAAAAAACAACAACAAAATAAAGTCAGGCAGCTCTCAGGATGGCAAGAGTCAGGCTTAACCCAGCAACCTTGGTCTAGCATTAAAACTGCCAGCACCCATCCCCAGGCGGCATGGCAACTGGAAGCACCCATGGACACTGAGTACTTCCGTCTGGACATCAGCTACTTCTGAAGCAGAAGGGCCACTGCCACTGCTGTCGTCCTCACACGGCAGATGGGTGCTGTGTGTGCTTGGCTTCCTGTGTGTTGGCTTCTTATCACAGTCCAGAGGACAACATCCTTCTGGAGGAGCCCAGATCAGGCCCTCTGACAAAGCTGCAAGGGACGCTGGGAAGAGGTATTTTCAGATTCTCCAAGGGGAGGTGGGCTCTGCCTCATAGGAGGGCATGGGTGGGATGCTGGAGGCCAAACAAGTGCCCAGAGCCACTTCAGATAACCGTAGCCTTGTGGCGCTGTTAGGAGATGACGCATGGACACTTAATAAGGATCCTGGTGCTGAGGAACACGCTGTCCCTGGTCACTGAGACTCGCACCATATCATGAGCCTGGAGCGTCCCCAGTGCCACTCCCCCACGCTCTCCCTCACGCCCCCTCACTCTTTCCCTGGTGCTTCTCTCCCTCATGCCCTCCCCCACACACCCTCCCCACACGCCCTCCCTCACCCCTTCTCCCTCACCCCCCCACCCACGCCTCCCCCACGCTGTCCCTCGTGCTTTCTATCTTTGATTTTTTTCCAGCAGGTGAAGACCAGAGGACCTTGAGAGCAGTGTGGTTCGCTGCCCTTCCAGATGCAGAATCAGCCCTGGCCGGCGGCCAGGACAGGTGACTGGGTTTTTCCATTGTGGTGATGAATTGGGCTGAGTCACCACCCTCTGTTCCTCTGGTCCCCTCGTGACTGTGACAGGGAGTAAATGGAACAGTAACTGATGGGGTTGGGGTGAACAGATGAGCCTGGGGCCATGGAAGCTTCATCTCTTAGCTGGGAGAGGGAGGGCAGGAGCCCCCCCCACCTACTGGTCAAGAGCACCGACAGGTGAAGGGGATAGGAGCCCTCCTTGCCTTTCCTGGCACTGGCTCCTTGCCCTTTGGTACCAGGCTCTGTGCTGTAGGGCCATTGGGAAGCCAGAGTTTACCTGACATTGAGCTCCACTTTAAACTTGATGCAGTGAACTCACAGTCTGGGTACTAGACAGTCTGCCAAGATACACAAGTGAGGTTACCATGAAGTGCAGTGTAGTGGTGGGGCAGCAGTAAGGAAGGACTTCCTGGAGGAAGAGGAAGTTGAGCCTAAGGAGACCTGGAAGGATAGCAGATGGGGATGGGAGGTGGGCACTGGAGAAGAGTTCTGTCCACTTTATCTGTCATCCATATACCTATCTGTCCTATAATGTGCCAACTAAGGCCCTGCGCTATGCTAAGGAGATGAGCACGTTGCAGCCCTGCCCCCTGCCCCCCAGCAGGAGCTCCTGGGCCAAGGTGGAGCAGGCTGGGTGTGCCAAGCCCTGCCCTAGCCTGGCTCTGGAATTTCACTCACCACCAGATCATCTGCTTGTTGGTCCCGAGTCTCTGAGGATGACTGTCTGGCTGTGTTTTCACCCCTTTCTCTCATAATATGGAGGGACCTTCCTTTCTGCGGGGACAGTGCTCTGCTTTCAAGGTAATCTTGCATACCCCACCATCTCTTCCCCTGTCCCTCAGGACGGCAAATCCCATTCCTCTTACAAATGTTGGTCCCTCTTCCCTGGAGATGAGTATAGACAGGGACTCCATGCTGGCAGCGGGTCAAGGCAAGAGCTAGGTCTGATAATGCTTTGAGACAGGATCTCGAAACTGCTAGCCTTGGCTGACCTGGAACTTCCTAGATAGACTAAGCTGGCCCTAAAAACTCAGAGATCTGCCTGCCCTCTGCCTCCCCAAACATGGGATTAAAAGCCTCTCACTTACTATGCCGACCAAAATATGCTTTTAAAATTAAAATTAAATTATATATCAATGGACAAAATGTGTAAGATTCAGAAATAAAATCAGTTATAATTTCACTGCCTAAAGATAGTGTTAGGCAGGCATTGCGATATCTCAGCACTTGAGAGGTAGAGACCATGACTTCGGGTCTTACCTCAGTTATATAGCAAAAAAAAATTGCACTATTAACATTTGGGGGGTAAGATATTTACCACTTTATATTTACTCTTGATAAAAATTATTTCTTTGGCTGGGGCTGGAGAGATAGTCTAGCAGTTAAGAGAGCACCAACTGCTTCTTGCAGGACTGACGGTTCAATCCCCGGTCCTCTGCCAAGAGAACTCTGTATACTCACATTCCCAGGAGA
Organism: Rhizomys pruinosus; assembly: GCA_009823505.1. Taxonomy (NCBI): domain Eukaryota; kingdom Metazoa; phylum Chordata; class Mammalia; order Rodentia; family Spalacidae; genus Rhizomys; species Rhizomys pruinosus. The sequence goes on along the minus strand of VZQC01003255.1, from coordinate 6,474,942 downwards.
ACTCCAGCTCCAGGGAATCCGANTTGCTCGCTGGCTCACTGGCTTGCTCGCTGGCTCACTGGCTTGCTTGCGGCTCACTGGCTTGCTCGCTGGCTCACTGGCTTGCTCACTGGCTCACTGGCTTGCTCACTGGCTCTCTGGCTTGCATGCTGGCTCACTGGCTTGCACGCTGGCTCACTGGCTTGCACGCTCATCCTTTTCCTTGGTTCACAGATTCTGGATTCAAACTCCAGCCATAGCTATGTGATTTCAAACAGGATGCTTAACCTTAGACTTGCCTAACCTCATCGTAAAGACATCTAAGAGATGGCATGAGCTCTTCCAAGACACAGCAGGGGACGTGCCTAATTAGGACCTGTACTCTGGGGGACACCTGTCAGTCCATCTCTCCTCTGGCCATCTCCTTGTCCAGGAGTGAAGGACTCCACCTGTGTTGGCTGTTTGGCCAGTGGAGACTTGGGATCCTTCCCCACATTCCACCCTCTCCTTCCTGATAGGCAGCTAGGATATTTTGACTCATGGTCTTTTTTGGATGGTCACAGTGTGGGTGCTGGGTTTACTGGGGTGGTATACAGCAAGTGCTCAATATTTCTTGGCTGGGTCCAAGTTGACACACCTCATTCATCAGCTGGGCCTCTAACATGATGCTGCAGAGGCCCCTAGCTCGATACCCTCAGCCCAGCCTTAGGAAGTGATTTTCCTGAGCCTTGTTTAAAAACTGTCTATTTGGTTCTAATTGTTTTACTCATCATCATACCTACTTTATGTCGTTGGTCATTTGACAGCTGGGAATGCTGGATCCTCCCCGAGGGCTGAGAGGAGTGCTCCCATGGCCTCCTGCCTGCCCAGCTCTGGGCCAGTCTTTAAGCCATTTTGCATTTCATTTCCTCCTCTGTAAAATGGGATGGAACAGCACCTTCCAAAATTGGTGAGGTGTCTCCGGATGATCTTCGGGCTTCGGGCTGGCTCTTTGGTGCTCTGGGGGTCTCTTGTCCTCTCTGATCCAGTATTCAGTCCTCTCCAGGATGTCCCAGTCTTCTCACTGTGGTCTTTGCATAGTAGGCCTTTCTAAGATGTCTCTCTAGGGGCCCCTGTTTAGGTCTCATGTTTCTGTCACACGGGACTGAACATGCATAGCATCTGACACTGGGACATGTTGGCCACAGCTCTGACACCAGGTGCAGAAGCCAGGTGCCCCTTTTAAGGGATTCAAAGGATCCCCTGAGTTGTCACACCTGGGCCAGGTATTCTGAAGAGAAGAGGGCAGTGAGGGACCATTGCAGGCTCCCAGGTAGTAAGTGCTTACTGTGACTCCATCTTCTTGCTTCCTGGGGGGCCACAGATCAGGGACCAGGTAGTTTTGAGCCCAGAGCATATCAGTCTCAGGCAGGGGAGTCAAACCTCCTGCACAATGTGAGGAAGAGTAACCCACAGTGAAGTCTGGTCCACTGTCAATCCACATGCATGTGCCTCCCAGTCCTCAGAGTCAGGCTTGGTGCCATTGGTGACTTTTATTTTCCATGTCTGTTTGCAGACAGGCCAGCAATTGTTCTTGTGTATTTGTACTCAAACAGTATGTTTACAAGATGGTTTCAGAGTGCTCTAACGTGACAGATTGGGGCTCTGAAATGGCCTTTTGGGAGCTTGAGTATTGGACTCTGACATTTTTTAAAGACAAAGTCTTACTATGTAGCCCTTGCTGGCCTGGAACTCTCTGTGTAGACCAGGCTGGCTTCAATCTCACAGAGAGCTTCCTGTCTCTGCTTCTCGAGTGCTGGGATTAAAGGTGTGTACCACCTCACCTGGCTTTTTCTTCTCTTTTCCTTTTTTAGATGAACTCTCTATAGCCTAGGCTTGCCTTGTATCCCGTGTATATCTGAGGATAACTTTGAACTTCTAATTCTCCTACGTTGACCTCTGGAGTGTTGAGATTATAGCTGTATGCCATCACACCCAGTTTTTAAAAAATATTTTATGGATTCTAGAATTTCATACAATTTGTTTTGATCCTGTGCAGACTGCCCCCCTCCACACCCCTACTTTACACCACCCCTCACTTCATGTTCACTCTTATTTGTCTTTATAACTTTTTATGTGTATGAATATACTGTCTGCATGTAGATTTGTGCACCCGTGTCATGCAATGCTGCAGAGGTCAGAAGAGGGCGTCGGATTCCCCTGGAACTGGAGTTAAAGACGGTTCTCAGCTGCCATGTGGGTGCTGGGAATTGAACCCAGGTCCTCTGCAAGAGCAGTTGGCGCTCTCAACTGCTAGTCCATCTCTCCAGCCCCTTATTTGTCTTTTAAAACACTTACTGCTAGGTGTGGTGGCACATATCTTTAATCCTAGCACTCGGGAGGCAGAGCCGAGATCTGTATGAGTTCAAGGCCGGGCTGGTCTACACAGAGAGTTCCAGGACAGCTGGGGCTGCAGGGAGACCCTCTCAAAAAGACCAAAAAAAAAAAAAATGCTTGTATAATTAAAAAGCAAAGATTTGGCAGTTCTGTGTATAATATTGGATGAATGAAATGTCTCTTCAGGTTATACAAGAAACATTTGTATAGTGTTCAATTGTTGGTGGCTGTATCGACCTGAATCTTATGAGGGGAAAAACTGAGGCACGGGTTTCCCCTCGGGGCTAGAAGCAGGACCCCGAATTCTCATTTCCAGATCATCCGTCTCAGCACACTTCACTACTGTTTCCCTGGAGTTTGGCGGTGTAGCTATGAGGGGCCCTGACAGTGAAAGGAGCGTGGTACCCAGGTCCTCAGATGTGGGGAGGTGAGCATCCTGGCCCAGCGTTTGGAAGAGAAGCTGGTCCTACTCTCATGAAGGACAAGCTGGCAGCGATGTGTCAGCCCTTAACAAAGCATGACCTATGACTCAGCAGTTGAATTTTTAGGAACAAATAAAGATGCGTCCAGAGGTGTCTGCTCAGGGACGATTGTCCCATCATTGTTTATAAAAGAAGAAAAGTGACGCCAGGCGTGGTGGTGCATGCCTTTAATCCTAGCACTTGGGAGGCAGAGGCAGGCGGATCTTTGTGAGTTCAAGGCCAGCCTGGTCTACAGAGTGAATTCCAGGACAGCTGGGGCTACAGGGAGACCCTGTCTCGAAAAGACAAAAAAAAAAAAAAAGAAGAAAAGTGACAACAGACAGTTGTCTTATGGCAGAAAAGTACATTCAGCCCAGGACCCCATGTGCACAGGCAGCCGCAAATTTCACTGCCAAAGGTCACTTCTCCAAAGAACAGATGTGCACTTAAAAATGTTTAATAAAATGGTGGTGACAGCTCATGGGTAGGTGGCATTTGTCATGTGCCAGGCACAGTCCCAGGTGCTTTCTGTTCATTTTCTTGTTATCATGAAGCTCATGAGGGATGTGTTCCTCCTTTTTATGATAAGGGAACTGAAGTGCACAGACTAGTAAATCACTTGCCGGAGGTTACACAGATGGCAGGTGTCTGGCTGGAATTTCAACCGGGAAAGCTGGCTCTTGAGGCCAGAAGATGTTTAGAGAAGTGGGTCTTGCTTTAAAAATAGCATTTTCTTTTTTTTTTTTTTTATGTGTATGAATGTACTGTCTGCATGTAGGTCTGTGCACCCATGTCATGCAATGCCGCGGTGGTCAGAAGAGGGTGTTGGATTCCCCTGGAACTGGAGTTCTCCTGGAGCTTCAGAAGGTTCTCAGCCGCCATGTGGGTGCTGGGGATCAAACCCGGGTCCTCTGTAAGAGCGGTCAGTGCTCTTAACCACTAGGCCATCTCTCCAGCCCCTAAAAAATAGCGTTTACAAAGCTGGGACTGAAACTCTGGTAGGGCAAGTGCCCTAGCATGTATGAAACTGGGCCCTGGGTTCAGTCTCTAGCATTGAGAACAAATATCTTTCAGGGGACTGATGGGGATTGAATAAGGAATGAAAGGCCAGATGGCAGAGCCTCAGAATGCCGCTGAGAGCTTCCTTGGCCTCACAGGGTCTGTACAGCCTTTTGCTGACTTCTTTGCTCATTTTTCTTAGTGATTGTGTATTTCATGAACTTTAAGTTCTGCATTCTTTGACATTTATTTTTTATTTATGTATATTTGATTTCTTGTCTGTATGTGTGCTACAAGTATACAGATGCCCACAGAGGTCAGAAAAGGGGTTACAGGCAGTTGTGAGCTGCCCGATATAGGTGCTAGGAACTGAACTGGGGTCCTCTGCGAGAGCAGCAAGTGCTCTTACCTCGGAGCCATCTCTCCAGCCCCTGCTATTTTTTTTTTCATATAACTCAGGTTGGCCTCAGATTTGCTATGTAGCTAAGGATGACCTTGAACTTCTGATCCTCCTGGCTCCAAGTTTCCAAGCCCTGGGGTTACAGGCGTGTGCCACTGTGTCTGATTTATAAGGCTCCACAGATCAAACTCAGGACTTCATTCATGTTAAACAAGTGCTCTACCAACTGAGCTATATTCCCAGCCCTCACATTCTGTGTTTTTTAAAAATTTTTAATATTTATTTATTTATTTATTTATTTATTTATTTATTTATTTATTTGAGACAGGGACTCCCTATAGACCCAGCTGGCCTGGTACCCCATAGACCAGGCTGGCCTTGAACTCACAGAGATCCTCCTGCATCTGCCTCCTGAGTGCTAGGATTAAAGGCATGTGCCACCACGCCCAGCTTAAAGACGGTTCTTAGCCACCATGTAGGTGCTGGGAATCGAACCCAAGTCCCCTGCAAGAGCAGTCAGTGCTCTTAACCACTGAGCCATCTCTCCAGTCACCACATTCTGTTTTTAAAAACTGAAAATTAGGGCTGGAGAGATAGCCTAGTGGTTAAGTGCACCGAATGCTCTTGCAGAGGACCTGGGTTCGATCCCCAGCACCCACATGGCAGCTGAGAACCGTCTTTAACTCCAGTTCCAGGGGAATCCAACGCCCTCTTCTGACCTCCGCGGCATTGCACGACCCGGGTGCACAAACCTTCATGCAGACAGTACATTCATACACATACAAAAATAAATAAAATTTTTTAAAAACCTGAAAATTAGCCACGCATTGTAGCGGCCACTTAGGAGAATGAAACACGAAGAATGTGACTCTGAGGCCAGTACGGCTACACAGGGGAGGCCCTGTTTAAAAAAAAAGCAAAAATAAAATAGAAATAAATAAGACTGAAAATTCACAGATGCCCTCCAGGAAGGAGAATGCCAAGTGCTATGGTTCCGATGAAGCTAGTCCTGTGAGCTTTGAGAGAGCTGAGTCCAGCTGGGAGGAGGGAAGATCCAGGGATGTACAGTTGTTCTCAGGGAACGTGGGAGTTGGCCTTCCTTACAAATAAGAGAGACAAAATCACTACAGCCAGGTGAACAGCCAAGGGAAGCAAACGTGGGGTCACAGATACACAGTATGCAGGCTTCTACCTCCAGCCTCCTAGTATAATGCATGCCTCAGCTTCCCCTTCATTCACTAAAGATATTCTGGCCAGAATGGCCCATGAAGATATATTCTGTGCTTGGTATCTAGAATGTGGAATGGGTACCATGTATGGCCAGGGGACTTTGTGGATGGAATTAAAAAGAGTTCCCAGCTGGGCGTGGTGGTGCACGCCTTTAATCCTAGCACTTGGGAGGCACAGGCAGGCAGATCTTTGTGAGTTCAAGGTCAGCCTGGTCTACAGTGAGTTCCAGGACAGCTGGAGCTACAGGGAGACCCTGTCTTGAAAAGACCAAAAAAAAAAAAAAAGTTCCCAGATTAGCAGGCAGGCCCTGTGTGCACTGACTTGCCTCCTGTAAGAGAGAAGCAGAGGCTATGTGCGAGACCAGAGCAAGAGGCTCTGACGTTGGCCAGGGAGTTGGGAGGGCCACAAGTCAGAGAGGGAAAGAGAGTGGCCATGGAGGCAGGGGCAGGTCTGCCCCACAGCCCCCCTGACTTGGGCCCAGCAGGGCTGGCTGAATGTGGGCTTCTGTCCTCAAGAATGGTAAACGAATTAAGTTCGCCTTACTCTAAGTCACCAAGTCAGTGACAGTTATCAGAGCTGGCACTGGACAGTGACCCTCTGCAGAGGAAGTGGGCAGGCTACTCAGGGTTGGGGTCTACATGCTTGGTTCTCATCAGCCCTGGCCTGAGGGAAGCAGAGTGCATGAGTATACACACATACACACTTCATAGCACTCCAGTATACAGATGAAATGTCTGCTCTACAGTGACTGGGTTCTCAGCCCAGTCACACACACACACACACACACACACACACACACACACACACACACACACACACACAGCTTTAGGATGTGTCAACTTCTTCAGCCCAGTTGGGGCAGAGCTGTGTGCCTGTGGGTATGCCCTATCCAGGGCAAGAGGGAAGGGACAGGGACCTCGAGCTCTGTAGGAGAAAAAGGAAGTACTTTGGGGTGTCTTTCTCCAGAGTGTGGAGCATACCATAGCCATGTCTAGGGCTTATAACCCCCAGGCCCATACTCTGTATATCAAGTGGTTTTTACTTATTTATTTATATTTTATGTGTATGAATGTCTTGCATGAATGCAGTGCCTGTAGATACTAGAAGATGATGTCAGATCTCCTGGAACTGGAGTTACATATGGTTGTTAGCCATCATGTGGGAACTGAACCCAGGTCCTCTGCAAGAGCACCCTGTGTTCTTAACTGCCGAGCCATCTCTCCAGCCCCCCACCCCCACCACCATTTCCTGATGGCTCTAGTAGCCAGGCCTTGGGTGCTAGGAATGGGTTTTGGCAGTTAACCCCTTAGAGCTCTGTAGTGGAAGTGTTTATGGCGCAGTGGCAGGGCCTAGGGTGGGGGTGGAGCCTGGGACAGCGTGGGGAAGGGAGGTTGGCTCCTTCCAGTGATGAGGGGGAACCTTGCAGACTATGCCCAAGCCCTCTTTCATCCACATGGCAGAGTGCCAGCCTGCTGAGGTTCCCAGGGAGAGGGTAACTTGAGGTGGTTGGGGCGGGGGTGGGTCCCTTTACCCCCACGTCATGCAGATGCTTGCACTGGAAGAGACTAACCCTGTCCTAGAGTACATGGCAGCGAAGCCCTCTGAGCCTACTCTGGGGCCTTACTGCCCACGTATGATTGTCTTAGAGACCGGAGCTGGGCTGCTGTGTCCTTTGAGACCATGGGGGAGAGGGAGGTGGACTTAGACATTACGCTAGATTTCTTGGTGACAAGTGACAGAAACAACTTACACGGGAACATTGGGTTTCACGGCCAGCCATGGCGGATGCAGCCATCTGTTACTTTGGTTGTTTGAATTGGTGGATTTCTCAGGCCTTTCCTCATGGTAGCATAATACTGCTGACTCACACACCGTCCTTCTGGGATGGACAGCACAGAATTCTTTCTCGAGGGTCCCAACACAAGCATGGCCTCGAGTAGAGGGCCTGCCTCACCCTGAGCCTTCTGAGAGCTGCCCATGTGCTCATCTGCTTGGCTTCCAGAAACATCAGCTCTCTCCTTGTCTCCTCCCTTTCTGACTTGATCTGGTCTCAGCACTAACATTGGAAATGGCAGCCTCCCAGGGATCAGAGTACAGACTTTCCCACCCCTGCCTGACTGCACTTCTGCCCAGCCCAGGTCTGAAACCCATACCTCCTCCTTCCCCTGACCACTTCTTCCCAAGGCCTTCCCAGTGGCCTGGAGCAGACATCATGTCACCCTATCCTCTTCATTGTCCCTCTTCTCACCCATGTCTGTCAGGCCTGAGGCACCTGCAGGTCCTACTGTCCCTGCTTAGGACGTGTCAGAGTCAGAGGGTTTCACACCTGCTATGTAGCTGAAGATGATCTTGAACTTCCTATCTCTGCCTCCCAAGTGCTGGAGAATTACAGATGTGTACCACCACAGGACTCTGCCTTGGTTTCCTTGTCAGCCTTCAAGGTGATGTGTCCACCCAGCTCCTCTGCTTACCCACCCTTGGCTCCCTACCACTCTGCTCCAGCTGATTTTCTTTAATTCCCTCAAACCCACCAGGTAAGCAGGCAGGCAACGCATGCATGCATGCACGCATGCACGCATGCACGCACTCACTTGCCTTTGCACTTGCTGTTCCCTCGGCCTAGGTGCTCTTCCTAGACCCCCGGGCTCCTCGCTGTCTTCCTTCAAGTCTTTGCTGCCTCTTCCTTAGCAAGGTCATACCTCTTACCACCCTACTTTAGATTGCAACTCCCAGACCCCACTTCTTATCTTTTCTGTGGCGCCATTTCCTCCAGCCACATAATTAAACACCATTGGTTGTTTGCCCCAACCCAGACCCACACAGGTTAGAATCTGTAATACTCAGTGTTTTTTTCCCTTGTGCCTAGAACAGGGTCCAAAGCACACAAGCTGAGTATTTCTTAAATGCTGGGGATAAGAAGAGGTTCAGATTTCAGACTTTTTGAAGTTGGAGATATTTGACTTTATTCATTGAACATCGCTGATCTGAAAGCCACACATCCGAAATGCTCATATCAGTGTTCTAAAAGCTTCAGATTTCATATAATACTCCCAGAGTTTCGAAGTTTGAGCACACCTGAGACCAGCATTGAGTGGCTGAGGCAGGATTGAGTGGTCGATGTCAGATCTCTGAGCATTATAGATGTTCAGATCAGTGATGTTCCACCTTGGAGCCTCACCCAGACCAATAGAGAACACTCACCTCTTAATCGAATGAGTGTCTTGGGTCACCTGTCCACACTGGAGTGCCATTGTCCCTGAACAAATCCTGTGAATTGACGATTGAGGACACTCAGGGAAGTGCAGGTGTGTCATGGAGAGAGTGCAGTAGGTAGCGCCTCCCACAGACGGGCAGCAGAGACAGAAGGCAGGGGAGGGGTGGCAGTGCTACGGAGTTCTGCAGGTGACATTTACAGTGTTGATAAACAGATGGGTTCTGAGAGGGGCTTCAGTGAGGAAAATTCCCTTAGCGGGGTACGCCTCAGCCCTCAGTCCTGGAAACCACATTGCATACTCTGGGCGAGGGGGGCAGAGCATGCTGCCTCAGCTTACTTCTTTGAATCTTAAACCAGGATCCAGGACAAGTGTGTCTTCGTTTCTGGGAAACTGGCCAGATTGTGCAGAGACACACAGCTGAATTGAGTGGGATTTTGAGAATTTGTGATCAAAGTGCCAAAAGAAGCTTTTAACTTGTGTAGGTCATGATTCCCGGTGCAGATGAAGCTACTGCGAACGCGAGCTGAGGGTCAGAGGGGCTGGTGCACCTGCTTAAGACCCCCAGGGAAAATGCCATTGAGGGTAAGCTGCCCAGCACAGGGAGGAAGCTGCAGGGTCCGGGGAGTGTGAGCACTTCCTGTTTGCTCTGGGAAATCCCCAGCCCTTCTCCTTTTTTAGCACATTAGGATGAGTCTTCCAGAAAAAAATGTTTTGAATATGCATTAGTGTCATCTGCCTGTGACAGGAAACCATTGACAATCATAGATTAAACAAAATGAAATTGTGTTCCCCTCATCCACGCACAGGGTCTGGAATAGCCTTCACAAACCGTGCTCCACAATCCCTTATTACTTGTGGTGTTCAGGTCTCTGAATTGTCAGTGCCATTTCCAGTGCTCTGCCTCAGCATCCAGCATGGGTTTTCCAGCTCCTGTCTTCGTATCTGTATTCTAGCCAGCTAGCAGGAGAAAGAGCCAACCAACAGCATATCGTAGGCTAGTGAGATGGCTCAGTGGATAAATGGGCTTGTCACCAAGCCTGACAGCCCAAGTTCCATCTCCAGAATGCACATGATGGAAGCAGAGAGCCAACTCCAACAAGTTGTCATCTGACCTTTATAAGCATGCCTTAGCACATGCCGACACCCCCAAACAAAACATAGCTCATCTTTTATTTCTTTTTTTTTTTTTTTTTGGTCTTTTTGAGACTGGCTCTCCCTGTAGCTTTGGCTGTCCTGGAACTCACTCTGTAGACCAGGCTGTCCTTGAACTCACAGAGATCCGCCTGCCTCTGCCTCCCAAGTGCTAGGATTAAAGGCATGTGCCACCACACCCGGTAGCTCATCTTTTAAGATTACTACTCCAAGACAAAGGCAGGCTGATTGTGAGTTCAAGGCCAGCCTGGTCTACAGAGTGAGTTCCAGGCCAGCTGGGGCTACAGGGAGACCCTGTCTCAAAAAAAGACCAAAAAAAAAAAAAAAAGATTACTATTCCAAACTTACATTCTACACAGACTCTTTTTTTCACATTTTTTTAAAATTTTATTTATTTCTGTATGTGTATGAATGTACTGTCTGCATGCAGGTTTGTGCACCCATGTCGTGCAATGCCTCGGAGGTCAGAAGAGGGTGTCGGATTCCCCTGGAACTGGAGTTCTCCTGGAATTGGAGTTTCAGACGGTTCTTGGCCGCCATGTGGGTGCTGGGGATTGAACCCAGGTCCTCTGTAAGAGCGGTCTGCGCTCTTAACCGCTAGGCCATCTCTCCAGCCCTCTACACAGACTCTTGCTACATCTCACAGTCATAAGGAGGCTTTATCCCCATCATCCACCTGCCCACCTAAATTTTTGGAATCTTAGGAAGGAAGGAAGGAGGAGAGAGATACTGGCACCAGGCATAACTCTTTACCACAGGAGGACTCTTCACTCTGTCTGTGTGGGATGTTGATTGGAATTTCGGTCTCCTCCACCCTTGCCCTTGGATAGGGATTAGGAGTTTACTGTGCTTGGGTTTAATTCCTGGAACTAGGATGGGTAGAGGACTGGAGTTCACATGGCTGCGCTGTGCCACAGCTTATAACTTCAGACAGAGCACTGTTTTGGCCAGTCCTAATAAAAGCTTTGAATCCATGACTGTTTCTAAAGTTGGATGCATCCCACAATCCATGTAAGTGGGCAGCATGACTTTGCTGTCCCAGGAGCCTCAAGACTGCAGAGCAGACGTCAGCAGCTTGGAAAGAAATCTTGGCAACGGCGTGACATGCTGTGGAGACATTGCTGGTTGCCAGCCTCCTGGCCGCAGGGACTCAGGAATGGGGTGCCCAGTGTAGGCACCAGCAGCAGCTCTGGGGGTCAGAGGCATGGGATGGAGTGCGAGGAAGTCTTGGGAAAACCTTCCTTTTCAAGGATTCCTGTGAGGAAGCTTTTTTTTAAACATCTAAATCTTAAAATATGAAACAGTAAGTATCAAACCAAACCAACCACAGAAACAAAAACTCTGAATGAAGATTCTTTGTGGGCTGGGGAGATAGCTCAGCAGTTAAAGTGCTTGTCCAGCAAGTGTGAGAAGCAGAGTTCAGAGCCCACACAGAGGCAGGTGGGATGCGACTATCTCCTGTAACCCAGGCACTCAGGAGGTGGAGACAGCGATCCTGGGAACAAGCTGCTTAGCTAGACTAACTGAAGTGGCCAAGCTCTGGGTTCAGCAGGAGACCTGCCTCTCTGTAAGGTGAAGCTTGATATATAACGTGGAGAGCGATGGCTCAAAGAAAGCCCTTGATATCACCTTCAGCCTTCCACATGTACACATGTGCATGCACATCTCCCCCGCAAGCCCAGACACTTGAACATGTGTACACACATGCATTCACAGCACACATGCACATATAAAAGAAGAACGCATCCTGTGGGCAGCAACTCCAGATCCCCTTTGTGCATATTCTAGGAACAAATAAAATATGGATGACCCTGCATGACAGGACAAATAAAATATGGATGACCTTGCATGACAGGACAGAAAGAAAAAGAAAGAAAAATCCAGGTCTCTCACCATTTGATAAAGGAAAGAACCTAAAATAAAATCTGAGAGACCTGGAGAGGTGGCTCATAGGTTAAGAGCACTGGCTGCTCTTGGAGAGAACCTGGATTCGGTTCCCAGCACCCACATGGCAGATCGAAACTGTCTGTAACTGCAGTTCAGGAAATCTGATGACTTCTTTCTTCCCAGGGCACCATGCACACCTGTGCTGCACATACATATATACATTCAGGCAAAACCACTCATATGGATAAAAAAATAAGATAAAAATCTGTGACATTGAATTGGACTTAAAAGAATTAGAAATATAGAGTTCCAGGATGTTTGTTTTGTTTTGTTTTCGTCTTTTTGAGATAGGGTCTCCCTTTAGTCCTAGCTGGCCTGGAGCTTGCTATGTAAACCAGGCTATCCTTAAACTCACAGAGATCCGCCTGCCTCTGCTTCCTGAGTGCTGGGATTCACCGCCATGCCTGACACTAAAGACTTAGCCGCCATGTGGGTGCTGGGAATTGAACATGGGTCCTCTGCAAGAGCACTCAGAACTCTTAACCACTGAGCCATTTCTCCAGCCCCAGTTCCAGGCATTTTGTACACACACAGTTGGATAGATGTCAACGCCATGTGTTCTTTAGCTCTTCCTGTGGACAGGCTCTAGACCAGTGACAGCCAGACACTCTGAGCATACCTGCTGCTCAGAGTCTGCTTTCTGATTGCATTCTCCACAACAGCAGCCCAGGAATCCCTGGAGAAGTGGGTACCACAGGCTTCGCAGAGAATGTACAGGATGTGTGAACAACAAGTGCAGCTGCTCAAAAACAATGGATTTGCCAGGCCTGGTGGCACATGCCTTTAATTCTAGCACTTGGGAGGCAGAGGCAGGCAGATCTCTTTAAGATGCAAACCAACCTGCTCTACACAGACTTCTAGGCCAGCTGGGGCTACAGGGAGACCTGTCTCAACAAAACAAAACAAAAATGATGGATTTGTGTTGTGAAAAGACAAAGAGCCAACTTGAGGGGACTCCAGTGGCCAAATCTGACCCACTTTGAACAATGAAATAGACAGCAGCAACAGAATTTAGGGCATGGAATAAGTATCCACGCATCCAATGGTACAGTAAAATAATGAGATAGCCAAGTACCAGCAGGAGGAAGGATAGCTCTTTCTTGCAACAGGCTTCCTGTGGACAGGATGACAGAAATAGAAAATTATCATCAGACAAATGCCACAGTGAGAACTGTGGGCAAGCCTCATCAAGGATTGCTAAGATTAGCATGGGAAAGGATGAGGAGAAACGGGGTGTTTGCAAAGTATCTTCCTTCAAGATAACTGGTTACAAAGGAAAGATAGTTCCTGACAATGGGAAAGCCCGATGGGCACTGCATTCAGACTGCAGTCAAGGTCAACATCCCCAGTGACAGGACACAGCTGTGTCACGTGCACACTGTACTAGACCACTTGGAGAAGGGGCCTTGATTTCTGTTGTCTCCTTGGCCCAGATGCCTAAAGTTCAGTGTGATCAACAGCAAGCAACACTCAAGGCCAGACTAAGGGGAGGTGTTCAAGTTCACTGGCTGGTGTTCTTCCAGAGTGTCAAGGTTACCGAAAACAAAGATTGAGAAGTTATCAGCTAGAGAGGGAAGACCCTTGCTGTTAGGTCCCGAACCCACAGATCAGTAGCGTCAGTCAAGCTGGTGCGGCTCACGTGGGGTCCCTGTGCTAATGGTGCTGCTCCTGACATTTCTTTCCTGGTTCCTTCAACTGTATTTTTGCATCTGTAGCATGAAAACATTGGGGCAAGCTGGGCCAAAGGTGTAGAGGAAGTTACTGTATTTTGTTATACCCTTTCTGTAAGCCTAGTATTTTTTTAAGATAAAAATAAAGTTAAAGTAGGGAGATATGTCTTAATTTAGTTGACAGCATTTCTTATTGAGACATAAAATGTGTGTTCTTTATAATCCATTGGTGGCTTAGAGGAGAAGAAATCCAGTATATGGAACAGAAATCTGTTTATATTGTTGCAAACCCACGTCTCCCTCACAGGTGAGTTGTTAGTTTACTCTGAGTCATTTGAGTTACTTTTGAACTTGCTAGCCTAAATACTGTTCCTTACATATATTACATCAGCTTGTTTGCCTTACCATGTAACATGCCCTTTCCTCTCACTGTGTGTTTCAGAATGCTTTCCCTGTCTATGTGAATGGCACTTTTTTTTTTTTTTTTTTTTTTTTTTAGACAGCGTCTCCCTTTAGTCCCATCCTGGAGCTCGCTCTGTAGACCAGGCTGGCCTTGAACTCAGAGAGATCTGCCTGCCTTTGCCTCCCGAGTGGTGGGATTAAAGGCGTGCGGCACCACGCCCGGCATTAAAGTGGGTTCTTAACCGCCATGTAGAAGCTGGGAATTGAACCCGGGTCCTCTGCAAGAGCAGTCAGTGCTCTTAACCGCTGAGCCATCTCTCCAGCCATGAGTGGCACTTTTTTAAAAGCTGTGTAGTACTTCTAGGTTCTCTCCTTGAAGTGGCCTCCTTCCATTCACGTGATCTGTTTGAATGTTTTCCCTTTCCCTGGGAGGACTGTGGGGAACACCTCACATGCTGCCTCTCAGTATTCCTGTGGTGTTTTCTTTTTTTTTTTTTATAACGTTTTTTTTTTTTTATTAATTTTATTTATTTCCATATGTGTATGAATGTATTGTCTGCATGCAAGTTTGTGCACCCGTGTCATGCAATGCCTCGGAGGTCAGAAGAGGGTCTCGGATTCCCCTGGAACTGGAGTTCTCCTGGAATAGGAGTTTCAGACGGTTCTCGGCCGCCATGTGGGTGCTGGGGATCGAACCCGGGTCCTCTGCAAGAGCGGTCGGTGCTCTTAACCGCTAGGCCATCTCTCCAGCCCCTGTTTTCTTTAGGATAAGTACCTAGACACACAGTTACAGAGCTGACATGTTTGACAGACTATCAAGTTGCTCCACTTCAGTCTGGCTGGCAGTACATGAGTGTTCTCTCCCCCCAGGTCCCTTACTGGTATGGTAGGAGGCTTAACAATCTTTCTCTTTGCAGTCATGAACAACACGGTAAAGGGTGATGATAGACATAGGAACCCAGAGAGAAAGCAGGAAAGCTGGGCTCTTGCAGGTCTGGAGTAAACCCCAGGGCAGAAACTAGAGGAAAAGACTGGAGAGTGGGCTAGAGACTAATGTTCTGAGTCCTCAAGTCCAGCCGGTCTTTCCAGGGAGGTAAAATACCTGCTACATGGGGGAGTTACCACGGACCTTCCTGGCTCTCCCTTGAGAGAGCACCTCTCCTTCCTTCTTGTGTCTTCACAGTTGTAGATGCTGGGGAGGGTCCCTCCTGGAGTCAGAATAGGGAAAGAGGGAAGCCCCCTGGATGGCTGTAAACCCCTGATCTTGGGGGGTCTTAGAGTTTTATCACTGGTATGGGTGGGGCAGCTGGTGACACACATCCCAGGCAGTAGGGAACCACCCCAGGCCAGCAGCCTCTGGAACGGTGTTTCGAGAGTGCAGGTTTGGTGAGTGTGGCCCTCCTGATGATATTCCCCTTCTCTGTGAACAGCCCCTGCCCCATCCTGGACTGGCTTGGCTTCATCTGCTTGTTCATCTGGCTCTTCTTTAATAGGACCAAGAGTTCAGCATACCTGGGCAGCAGAGACTGGCCTTGATCTTGGTGGCTCAGATACCCATCACTGGTAGAAAAATAGAAGCTGGTCCTCAGTGACCCCCTGCTTCATCTGTGTCTTTGGATTTTGTGACCTTGACTCTGTTCATTCTTGCCTTTCCTGCCTCATGTTTCTCAGTGGGCAGCTGTGGATGCATGTTGGATGTGGGAGCACTGCTGGACGCTGTGTCAGTGAGAGGCCCCCCCCCCCCCGCCATGGAAGCACTCCAGAATCCCCATGTATACTCCAAACGTCACCACCAGACCTACCACTAGCTGCTCATTTGATAGTTGCCTAGTATAAGAAAAAGAAAAAAAAAAAACCCACAAGGAAACCCCCTCCCCAAATCCCTAAATCTCCAAATTGCTTTATCTGTAGGGGTGTAACTAGTATTTATTTATCAATCTAGGTTAAGTATTTATTAAATAATTTCAAGAGTAATGCAGGTAATTGACTTTTTTAATTTTGTGAGCTTGCACATGTGCATTTGTGTGTTTGGTGTGTGTGTGCTCACACAGGAATCCATGCATGTGCACATGCCACAGTACGCATGGAGGTCAGAAGATGCCTAGCAGGAGTCAGTTCTCCCCTTCCATCATGGGTTCTGGGGGTTGAACCCAGGTTTTCGGGCTTGGTTGTAGGCGCCTTGACCTGGTGAACCATCTCGCTGGCCCCAACTGCTGTATTTCTGACCCTACTTAGTCTGGAAGTGCCCGTAGCATAGTCTCCTTGTGGAGCCGCATTTAAAGATGCACAGACCAGCAGCAAAAATGATGTTGGTGCACAGCTCTTCCTTCCACTGCTGGAAGCCAGCCGCACTCAAACAGCAGGTTTGAGTCTTCCCTGAGACACAGCCAGGAAAGAGGTGTCTAAGTGGCAGTGAGGGTGAGGAAGCTTCTGCTCAGTTGTGTTAAATTGTTTCTGCCCTAGTTTGAAGCAGTTTAATGTGCCCAATCTCATCTGATCTCAGAAGCTAAGCAGGATCCGGTCTGGTTAGCACTTGGGTGGGAAACAAAAGTCTTTCAGTTATAAAGATTTCTTTTTCTCTACTTTGTGGTGCTTGAAGTGGAGAAGGTAGGGCTTGTCTCAGGCCAGACACTGGACCAGTGAGCTACAGACCAGCCTGCTCAGCAAGCTTTTTTTTGGCTATGGTCTGTGGCAACCATCCCAGCTTACCCAGGCAGTCACAGGAGGGGCGAGGCTCTTCATATCAGCTAGCCTCCCTGTGATTTGCGCCCCCCCCCCTTCCCCAGAGCTGCACGGAGCACAATGGCAAACATTGCTCACCACTACGGAGACTCAGACACATTCTACTCACCAGCGAGTGGGAGGGGTGAGGTTCATCCCAGGCCTGTTTGGATTTAAGACTCCATGTGCCCTTTAGGGAATGCACGATCCAGAGGCAAATGCAGAGGGGAAAGAGCATTTCAGGCCCCAGGCCCCCTCGCCTACCTGTTGCTTCACTCCCAGACATCAGCCAGGCTCTGCCAGGAAGCCAGCAGAATCTCTCCTCATAGCACTCACTGTTGTGAAAACGTCCGTAACTTTTCCAACTTTTCTGGGGAGAATGTTCTTTGCAGTCGTACGTGCAATGTCACTCTGGCCTCTGCCCTGGAGCCTCAGAACAGGCTGGGGTGCCCATTTTCCAAGGGCGGAGATGAGCCGGTCTCTCTGGATGTCACTGTCTCCCGACTTCTTCCTTGCCATTCTCTTTGTCACAGGCCATCTGTCCCTGCAAGGCCCACTCTCAGCCCTTTTAATAGCATGTCCCTGGGGACGGTCTCCAGGTGGTTTGACAGCAGGGAGGGAGGAGGACACCCCAGTGCATTGAATTGGAGTGGGTATCAGGGAGGCAGGTGGCCAGGAAAGTCCTAAAGGAGGAGGTTTCCCAAGGTGGGGGCTCCCGTTGGGCTCCCACCAGGGTGGATAGTGGAGGATGCACACAGCAGAGGGTAGGAAGAAAGGGGGCAGGGGGAGGGAGAGGATGCCATTCTAAAAATACAGCCCATCTGCATCGTGTTCGCTAGTTTCCTCGGAAACCGCTGGGAACAGAGAGCTTTGTCGGATGGCAGGGCATGGTAAGGTGGGATCCAGTGCTTGGATGGCACAGCCTCCTCCTGCTCCTTGTGCTGAGGGTGAGGGTCCACCCATGGGTCTGGGTGGCCCGCAGCCCCCTGCCAATTAAACGCCAGGGCTGAGGGGATCCTGCACGTCCGTCAGCCGTAGCTGTGGCAGCTTTGTGGAGGGCTTGAGCTTCGTGCTCTGCACGAGATGGACAGAAACCTAGGGAAGGCTCAGTGGCCACCTGGCCAGACTCACTACGGAGCCCTGCCACAGATGTGGTTTCCATCCCAGCCCTGGGCCCTTGGACAGGCTTTCCGCAGAGCGGAGCCGACAAGACAGGTTTGGAGAGGGTCATCTGGCCTACCACCTGCTTGGGGCCATCTGTCGAGAGCAGACAGAGAGTCTGAGGGCTTCACTGTGAAGAAATGATAGAGGAAAGGATGGAGGAGGGAAGCTAGGCCTCCAGAAATCACCACTCTGCTCTCCAGACAAGGCGCTGTGGCGTCACAGCTTGAGCACTAAACCCTATACTGGGAGTCCAGCTTGGGCCTCCTTTAGCCTTAGTTTCCTCTTCTCACATCTCATCAGGGTGAAATAAAATGGCACGAGCAAGCACTTAATGAGCTGTGAAATGCTTTTTAAAAATAAGGAACTGGGGCCGGGTGTGGTGGCGCATGCTTTTAATCCTAGCATTTGAGAGGCAGAGGCAGGCGGATCTTTGTGAGTTCAAGGCCAACCTGGTGTACAGAGTGAGTTCTAGGACAGCTGGGGCTACAGGGAGACCCTGTCTTGAAAAGACCAAACACACACACACACACACACACACACACACACACACAGAGGCACGCGCGCGCGCGCACACACACACACACACATATTTGGAATTGGATACATATAAATAAATTACAGTCTAAAAAGATTATCTTTTATCCCTGATTTCAGACTATACACCTCTTTACCTGCTGAGCTAGCTCACTGGCACCATAGTTGCTTTTTATTTATTGTTACACAGCATTTGTCCCATGTTAAACAATCAAGTTACTGAAATAAGAATCTAGTGGCCTACCAATGGGCTTTTGACTTCTCCCAGTTTTTCTGTCACAGATGCCACTTTGGTGAGCACTCCTAGAGCTGAGCCATTTGTCGCTGCTCTGGCTTCCCTGGGAAGCTCTACTGACTGGGGGATCTTGAATTCCGACAGTACTGGCTCAACCACTGAGCTCTGTCTCCAGTCCATGGTTTGATCCTTTTAAGTAATTTTAGTTCATTTTTTGCAAAACTTTCCTCCAGAAAAACAAAAATCTGTCAATGCAAAATAAAGTGCCAGTCTGGGTCTCAGTGATCAGGTGCTTGTGTGGGGGTTCAATCCCCAGTACCACCAAAGAGAAGAAGAGGAGAGGAGGAGGAGGAGGAGAAGAGGAGGAGGAGAGGAGGAGAGGAGAACTGAGACCCAGTTTTAGTATTTATTTGCTAGCGCTGCACACTTATCAGTTTCATTGTCCCCAAAAAACTATATTTTATTATTTTATTTTATTTTACTATTTTGAGACAGGGTCTCCTTGCAGCCCCAGCTGTCTTGGAACTCACTATGTAGACCAGGATGGGCTTGAACTCAGGGAGACCCACCTGCCTCTGCCTCTGCTAGGATTAAAGGCGTGTGCCACCACGCCTGGCAAGAGTATCTTACTTTAATTTGAACTCCGTTGAGGATCTCCGTGTTGACTGGCTAGTTTTCATTCCCTTGTGAATTTCCAGCCCAAGTCCTTTGCTCGTTTTCTTCCCCTGGGTTCTTTCTGGGCTCTGTCAGCCAAGTGAGAGATGGCGGTGCCAGTCCCTGTCCCGGGCTGGCTGGCTGGCTTCCTCCCTGGCTCCGGCACAGCAGGGTGTGTGCGAATGCACTGTGCGGTGCCTTGCTCTCCCAGGAACACCTAGAAATGGGGGCCTGGGATCTACCCTCTGGTGGCTGTGGGCCGAGGTCCTGCCCCCCCACCTGTCCTCCCCACCCCCCTCGTCCCCCCGCCCCCCCAGTCCGTCCATCCCCCCTCCAGTCCATACCCAAACTCCTCCTCCAATCACTCTTCCTGCCTGCCCCCCCATCCTGTCTTCCCAGGAGGACCCTCAACTCCCTTTCTCTGTAGCTTTTCCCAAAACTTCCACCAGGGACTTCTCTGCCTCCCCTTTCTGCCCCCTTCACAATAAACTCGGGATTTTGCTTGAAACTTTTAGGATTGCTTTTCTTAGTTTTTACAAAGCATGCTTTGATTCTTAGTAGACCAAATATAAAATACTATAATGATTCCTTTGAGTTAAGCAAGCAGGTCTTGGGGAAGGATCACTGTGGGACTCTCGGGACAAGAGCCCTGGCCTGCAGTGTCATCTCTGGGCACCTTCCAAGCAAGGCTCAATCGGCATCTGCTCCCTCTCCTCTAGGGCTCCTGCTCCACGACATGACCATGGCGGGGCTGCAGGAGCTTCGATTCCCAGAGGAGAAGCCCCTGCTAAGGGGCCAGGATGCCACTGAGCTGGTGAGTCTCCCCTTCTTGCTCCAGGGGCCAAGCGCCCCACCTAGTGGTGGAGAGAGGAATTTCGTGGAGAGAAATTGGGTGGAGTCCCACAATCCTCCTTATAATGAGAGGAACCTCCATGTGGGAAGGAGCCACCCTGAACTGACTTGCCTTCCCTTGAGAGAGTTCCAGGGTCAGCACGAGTGCCCAGCCAGCCTTCATGTGCCTTTGATTGTCTTTGAGGGTCTAGGAGTTCGGAAGAAATAACCCCATCTGAATGATGATAAAACAGACCCAGGGTGAGCCAGGGAACATGAGCAGAGCAGGAAGCCCTGCTCCGCTGCACTTGTGGGCTCTTGGAGAGTTGGAAGCTGGCGTTACCTCCGGCAGAAGCCCAGGCTACGCTGTATGGGCCCTCACCTTGTCTGTAGCCTACTCTTGGCACAAGGCTCCCAAGCATGTTGCCAGCCACAAGGTGATTTGTCCCAGAGGCTGGGGTTCAGGGACCAGGCGCTAGATTCAGTTTTGTTCTCTCTCACGTGGCACCCCATTCTCCTCTGACACCCCATTCTCCTTTTTCCACCTCCCAGTACCACCCTACCTTTGACTGACACAAGCCACCGTGCAAGGAGAAGCCATGAGTCCTCTACTGTTAGTGTGGGGCCACCGGGGCTGAGATTCCTGCTGGTTACACACTTTAGAACACCTTGTTTGACAGATGGGGAAGCCAGGGGCCCAGGCCCTCCCATCTTCAGCCTCATGTTGGGGTCCACCCTGCCTACCCCAGCCTCCTGCTAGGAGGAGCTGCAGAGCATCAGGCACTGGGAACAGGTAGCTAGCCAGGGCTCGGGGAGGCCAATCTCATGAGAACACACAGCCCTGGCCCAAAGAGGCCATGTCTTCCCTTAAACATAGAACCTCTCATGAGGTACTGAGTCCTGGGTTATTCCAGGGTAGCCCTTGGGGGCCGCAGTGAGCTGCACTCTTAGTGAGCCCTTTTTCCCAGGCTTTGCTGCTCCATTGCCCCAGGTTCACACTCGGCCTCCCCTGGTAGGAAACCTGCAGGAGGCTCCTCGATGCACTCCACACTTCTGTCCTTGCCCGGGACAACCTTTAAAACACACATGATACTTCTCTCCATAAAGTTTGCCAGTAGCTGGCATCTTGCCCCAGGACTGCCGTGGTCATCCTGGAGCTAAATGTATGGTCCACACCTACCCTACCCCGTCTCCTCTCTTTCCCTGCCTCCTTCCTTCCCAGCCTTCTTGAACAAGAGTGCATCTGTCATATTCCCAGCTGTTCCCTCTGCTGGGAGGCACTAGCCCAGGAACTCGGGGCTGTCTCCTCATTTTATTCTGGTTTCTATCCAGCTGTTCCCAAGAACACTTTACTGCCCAGTAGGTTGCTGCTGATACTCCCACTGTGCTCTGTCCCCACCCGTAGCATAGACCACTATCAGCTCTGTCCCCGGGACACAGTCTGGTCTGCCTTATGCCCCCACCCCAACCCAGTGTAGCACCTGGCCATGTCCGCTCTCAGTAAAGACATGCTTTCCTCATGTTAGCCTGTCTTTCCGGGCATGTGAGTAGAGACCTCTTGTGGGGGAGCTCTTGGGATGTGGATAGTGACCCTTAAGAAACCCTGCCATCACGTCACAGGTGCTGAAGTGGCCAGGTTACATAACACTCCTGAGGGAACGGGCCTGTGACCCTGATCAGCTCCTTGGCCCAGTACTGAGGGTGAGGGGATCTTGGCTGTGTCATACATGCCACACTCAGCAGGCACCCTGAGATGGCCCAGACACCGTGAGAAGGGCCAGACACCCCGAGAATGACTGGGCATCCACAGAAGAGCTGGACACCCTGAAAGGGGCTGTGCATCCAGAGAAGGAAGGGACAACCTGAGAGAGGCCTGGCTTCTAGAGAGAGATTGGGCATAGTGGGGGGGGTGAGTATCCTGAGAGAGGCCAGGTACTTCGAGAATTACGTGCAGCCCTTCCTCTCCGCCTGCCCACCCCTGGGCCCATCTCCTCTCATGGCCTGTCCCTGTCTGCTCATGGCAGCCTGTTGCTCCACTGTGCCTGGCCCCTCACTCTATCTCATGAACCACTAGGACCACAGCCCTGTGTGAGGGATCTGTGTTTCAGTCTCTCATGGAGGCCTCATTCCTTCTGGAGTCAGCACAAGCCCCTTGCTGGGCACCTGGTTACATCAGCTTTTCTAAGGGAGCAGTGAAAGCCCAGCACATCCTCCTCTCAAGGTCCTTGCAGGTGTCAGCTGCCGTGCCTTTTGGTGCTTTCAGGACCTGTCTTCTCAGGCGGGTGCTGACAGTCTCTTAACACAGGGCCTGCAGTGCCTGCCCTTCTCACTTTCTAAATGTGCTGTAGTTGGCCAAGTATCAGGAGAAGAATCCAGTCTGTACAGAGTTTCTTCTTGTCCTCATTCCCTTAACAGCAGAGTATGGCAACCATTCCTATGACATATGCCTTCGATAAGTTGTGTTATCAGCAACCTAGAGTGATTCAAACTGTGTGACGGGAGATGCGTGGGTTCTAGGCAAATACACAGTTTTAAAGAAGGGACTTGGACTTTGGTTCTCACAGAGGGTTCTGGTCTCAGCCCAGGCGTGGAGGGATGACCGTTCTGCCTGCTTCTCCACTCTTCAAGCCACTTCACACTGGCTTTGCCTGAAGACTGCAGATTCTGGGGTCTGTGGGGCTCCGGCTGCTTTCTCTCTGAACCCCCACTACCAAGTCACTAATTACCCACCTGCACTCTTCCAGCCTCCTCACTCACTCAGTGCTCAGGGTGAGAAGATCCATCAATGACCCGCCTCACCCGCTTCCCTAGCAGCCCCCTTCCTAAGACATTCCAGAAGCTGCAGCCCTGATACCGCCCCCATGTAGGACCCAAGGTGGGAGGTCTCACTGAGTAGCCAAGGCTCACTCCAGACTTGAAATCCTCTTGCCTTCACCCGAGTTCTGGAATTACTTGCATATGCCACCATGTCCCTCATTTGTGAAGTCACATCAGCAGTCCAGATCGCCAGTGTCAGAGCCTGCTGGAGGCCAGGCTTTGCTGAGAGCAGGTTCAGATGTGGTCCACCCTCAAGGCACCTGGAGTGCAGAGTCAGGGAAAAGGACAAATTAACAATGCCACTGCCCGGTGTCACACAGACCTGAAAGGTTTGGGACAGTGAAGTGGGCAGTACTGTGATCCCTGACAGCACCCAGTTGTGCCTGAGTGGGGCCTTGGCTCACCCCTCCTGTCCCGGGGGTGACGTTCGTGGCCTCCCTCCTTCCCCTGCCTCTGTCTTTGTGCCTTGATGGTCAGCCCATGAGAAATGTCTTTTTTTTCTTTCTTTCTTTTCCATTTCTTTTTTTAAAATTTTTTATTTTTTATTGATGCTTTGTGTATTTCATACATCATTTTCCAATTCAGTTCAGGCATATTTCCCCTTCCCTTCTGCTCACCCCACCCCACCCCATCCCAGATCATGCATTCTGCCATAAACTGTCCTGCATCTTTCTCTCAGTTTTTTTTTCCATTTTTTAGCAATAAGTGATAACTTATAAGTACAAGCATTCTTCATGTAAAACCAATTTGCAAGCAGTTGTGCCCAAACCCACGCAGCCCCTTGGTCTCACCATCCAGCAGGGGGGGCTTGTATGTTCAATCAAGTTGATCAAATGAGTGTCCAGGCTATATTGCTGTAGAGAAATGTCTCTTTTTTTTTTTTTTTTTTTTTTTTTTGTCTTTTCGGGACAGGGTCTCCCTGTAGTCTCACGTGTCCTGGAACTCACTCTGTAGACCAGGCTGGCCTTGAACTCACAAAGATCTGCCTGCCCTCTGCCTCCCAAGTGCTAGGATAAAGGCGTGAGCCACCACGCCCGGCTGAGAATGTCTCTTAAGGCGACGGGGGCAAAGTGATCCAATCCAGGGCTTGGAGATCCCACTGCCTTCTGCCTGTGGCATAGCTCTCTGAGCTGCCCTGCTTGCCTGTAAGGATCTCTGCATGGTAAGTTGGTGATCTTGTACTGAAACCTGGCGCTGGCTAGCCCTGAGCCACTTCCATTACCCTGAACATAGAGCGGGGATTAAAAGGCCATCTGCTCAGGCAGGAGTCCCATGGTCCTCTGGCCAGCCAGGGCTAACTTGTCTCCCTGTTTGTATTTCTTAGGAGAACCCTGACACCTTCCTCTCAGTTGTGGACTCAGATTGGAAGGTAGGTTGGGGCTCAGTCTCATAAAATATGGGACCCACAGTGGTTGGAACCCCTTCCCACCAGGCTGGGTCTCAGAGGAGGGTCATAGCCCTTCTGTGTATTAGTGGCCAAGGGAGGGGCACCTCACAACCTCATGACCACCCCCACTGCTCACAGCCGCTCGTCTGATTTCTGCTGCAGCTACCCCCTTGCCCAGTGGAGGGGTTAGACCCTCTGTGAGCAGGACAGCTGGGAAGAGAGCTGATGCCTCGGGCAGTGAAGTGCAGAAGGGAACAAGGGAGGCTGTCCTCTGAATCAGCATTTTCTTCCAGTGAAAGCTAGGCTGAGTCTGAAATACCTCCTGTTTCCATAGCAGCGGTTGCCTAGACAACCATGTCCTCTTTAGTTTGGTGCCAGAGTCTCCAGGAAAACTGAACTTGCTCTTTGTTTTCATTCTCCTGCACGATGATTTTGCTCACTCGACTGGCCATTTCTCTCCCCTGAGTCCCATAGTGACCATTTATTTCCAGGTATGTCTAACAGCAGAATGGACTTGATGGGTTCCCAAACTCTATTTGCCATCCAAATATGATAAACCAGTTCAGACCCCCTCTTCCCAGCTGGATGAAGTCACTCCCAGGCCACTGTTCTTGTTTTCACCTGACCTTGATTTGGGTCATTCTCCATGCCCTGTGATGGGAACCATCTTGTGGTCTAGCTGAAGGGGTGACTTCATCCAGCTGGGATGTGCGCAGGAGGTGGGACTGCCTTGTGGCTCCTCCCCCCGCAAGCAGCTGGCCCGCAAGAATGAAGATCAGAGCCTGCGATGTTGGTCCCTTGGTCATGCGCCTTTTCAAGGACGTGGAGGGAGGTTGCAGGCAGATCATGTGCCCTTGCCCAGATTCCCTAAGATCGCAGGCTTTGAGCTGAGAGAAGGACAGAATGTGGCAGTGGGGGGCTGACGGGAACCCCTGAGGTGGAAGAGCGGGGATATGGTCCAGAGGAGGAACAGCGGTCTGGAAGGGACAGGCAGAAACCAGAGCAGGCACGCCTGGGAATTCTCTGTCCTTTGTCTCAAATGAGAATGGGGATGTGTAAGCAGGCCAGCTTGGGGGACCCTCTGGTCAGGAGCAGCATGTTCTAAAGGCAACTTCCTGTCACCCTGGAACACATAGAAAAGCAGCCACAAACCTGGCTGTTATCTGGGCCACCAGCAGGCGCGGGGACTCACCCCCAGCTTCCATCCTAGCAGGGATGTCCATCCCCAGCTTCCATCCTAGCAGGGATGTCCATCCCCAGCTTCCATCCTAGCAGGGATGTCCATCCCCAGCTTCCATCCTAGCAGGGATGTCCATCCCCAGCTTCCATCCTAGCAGGGATGTCCATCCTAGCAGGGATGTCCATCCCCAGCCTCCATCCTAGCAGGGATGTCCATCCCCAGCCTCCATCCTAGCAGGGATGTCCATCCCCAGCCTCCATCCTAGCAGGGATGTCCATCCCCAGCTTCCATCCTAGCAGGGACTTCCATCCCCAGCCTCCATCCTAGCAGGGATGTCCATCCCCAGCTTCCATCCTAGCAGGGATGTCCATCCCCAGCCTCCATCCTAGCAGGGATGTCCATCCCCAGCCTCCATCCTAGCAGGGATGTCCATCCCCAGCCTCCATCCTAGCAGGGCCATACTCACAATCTCTGGACCTGCAGGGCCATCTTCAAGTGAGGAAGGCAAGGCAGAGAGACCAGAAAATGCAAGAGGCCTGCTCCAGGGCCTGCCCTGCCATTTGACCTCCAGTGGACGATGTCCTCCAGCTACCTGGTTTTCTACAGTGACAAAAGCAACTCAGAGTGCTTGTGAGGGGGTGGTGTCCAGGGGGCCCAGTGTTCAGACCCTCTAGGGTCTATGACAAGGAGCCAGGCAGAAGATAGAATAAAGTGGACTGCCTGGGTGTGGCTTCTGCTTCTGAGCCTTCTAGCTGCGTGATGTTGGGCAGCTTGCCACACATCTGAAAAGTGGGTACCAAATGAGATGACATGTGAAGCCCTGGAACAGGGTCTGGTGGGGAGGGCATTCTGACATAAGTGTTTGCCCCCTAATGATGGCTTGGCGTGCTGAGATGCAGGTAAGTCCCACTGCCTCTTACCTGGGTGGAAAAATAACTCTGTGCCTCAGGTTCCTCCATCCATCCCCATCCCCAAGGGTTCCATGACTTCGGGGCAGAGGACCCAGCAAGGCAAGGGACGGGGTAGAATTGGCTCCAGGTCTGTCAGTTTGCAGCCAGAAACCTGAGTGGAGATGGCGGCTTGGAGGGGCAGTATTAGGTCAGTGTCGCACGTGGGGTCTAGAGAGGGGAGGAGCCCTCAGTGGGAGAGGCAGAAATGGATTGGGCAGGGCCCACATGGAGCAGGAGGTGGTGGCAGGACATCCTGTTCCTTGGAGAGGCCCACAGGAGGACTTTGAGGGCAGGGCTAGCCTCTGCAACTGCCTCCATTGTTCATGCTTCTCCATGCCACATGCTTGTAGGAATGAGGGACATGTGAGGTGCAGGGCGGCACTGTTCCACATCCCTGCTGGGGGTGGCCGTGGAGAAAGGACAGAGATGGGGCAGGGGGAACTGTGGTAACCCAGGCAGAGACCGCCACAGAGCAGGTCACCAGGCACCTTTCCCTGGGGCCCACGGCAGGGCTGTCTGACCACCACCAAGGAGACAGAAGGGGGCACAGGCGCCCAGCCCCCACCACGCTCCTTGTCACCTTCTTCTCTCAGCCCCGGAGCTCCCAATTCTGCCACTTCCCTGGTCTACTTCTCTGCCTTCTTTGGCTCCCTGCTTTTCAGCATGCTCTGAATGCCTTGGGCCAATTGCAATGAGCCATGCTCGCAGGAGATCTTTCCTTGGTGGCTACGCTCTTAGAGGAGGGTGAGGGTGGGGAAGCTCCTGACCACCCCGTCCTGCAAGACACCCAGAACCACTTTCAGTGCTGTGGTCGACTGGGCGTCCATGGGGGCAGAGTGGGGGTGGATGTCAGCAAATGGAGAAATAGCTGACTGAAGTAAGTAATGATCCTTTTTGCTCCCAAAAAAGCAACATCCTCCCATCTGTGATCATTCAGGAAAACTGGGCCAGGGAGCTAGATGCTAGGATGCTGGGACAGTGTTTTTTGTCTTTTCGAGACAGGGTCTCCCTGTAGTCCCAGCTGTCCTGGAACTCACTCTGTAGACCAGGCTGGCCTTGAACTCACAAAGATCTGCCTGCCTCTGCCTCCCAAGTGCTAGGATTAAAGGCGTGAGCCACCACGCCCGGCTGAGAAATGTCTCTTAAGAGCAGAAGGGGGCAAAGTGATCCAATCCAGGGCTTGGAGATCCCACTGCCTTCTGCCTGTGGCATAGCTCTCTGAGCTGCCCTGCTTGCCTGTAAGGATCTCTGCATGGTAAGTTGGTGATCTTGTACTGAAACCTGGCGCTGGCTAGCCCTGAGCCACTTCCATTACCCTGAACATAGAGCGGGGATTAAAAGGCCATCTGCTCAGGCAGGAGTCCCATGGTCCTCTGGCCAGCCAGGGCTAACTTGTCTCCCTGTTTGTATTTCTTAGGAGAACCCTGACACCTTCCTCTCAGTTGTGGACTCAGATTGGAAGGTAGGTTGGGGCTCAGTCTCATAAAATATGGGACCCACAGTGGTTGGAACCCCTTCCCACCAGGCTGGGTCTCAGAGGAGGGTCATAGCCCTTCTGTGTATTAGTGGCCAAGGGAGGGGCACCTCACAACCTCATGACCACCCCCACTGCTCACAGCCGCTCGTCTGATTTCTGCTGCAGCTACCCCCTTGCCCAGTGGAGGGGTTAGACCCTCTGTGAGCAGGACAGCTGGGAAGAGAGCTGATGCCTCGGGCAGTGAAGTGCAGAAGGGAACAAGGGAGGCTGTCCTCTGAATCAGCATTTTCTTCCAGTGAAAGCTAGGCTGAGTCTGAAATACCTCCTGTTTCCATAGCAGCGGTTGCCTAGACAACCATGTCCTCTTTAGTTTGGTGCCAGAGTCTCCAGGAAAACTGAACTTGCTCTTTGTTTTCATTCTCCTGCACGATGATTTTGCTCACTCGACTGGCCATTTCTCTCCCCTGAGTCCCATAGTGACCATTTATTTCCAGGTATGTCTAACAGCAGAATGGACTTGATGGGTTCCCAAACTCTATTTGCCATCCAAATATGATAAACCAGTTCAGACCCCCTCTTCCCAGCTGGATGAAGTCACTCCCAGGCCACTGTTCTTGTTTTCACCTGACCTTGATTTGGGTCATTCTCCATGCCCTGTGATGGGAACCATCTTGTGGTCTAGCTGAAGGGGTGACTTCATCCAGCTGGGATGTGCGCAGGAGGTGGGACTGCCTTGTGGCTCCTCCCCCCGCAAGCAGCTGGCCCGCAAGAATGAAGATCAGAGCCTGCGATGTTGGTCCCTTGGTCATGCGCCTTTTCAAGGACGTGGAGGGAGGTTGCAGGCAGATCATGTGCCCTTGCCCAGATTCCCTAAGATCGCAGGCTTTGAGCTGAGAGAAGGACAGAATGTGGCAGTGGGGGGCTGACGGGAACCCCTGAGGTGGAAGAGCGGGGATATGGTCCAGAGGAGGAACAGCGGTCTGGAAGGGACAGGCAGAAACCAGAGCAGGCACGCCTGGGAATTCTCTGTCCTTTGTCTCAAATGAGAATGGGGATGTGTAAGCAGGCCAGCTTGGGGGACCCTCTGGTCAGGAGCAGCATGTTCTAAAGGCAACTTCCTGTCACCCTGGAACACTATAGAAAAGCAGCCACAAACATGGCTGTTATCTGGGCCACAGCCAGGCAGGGACTTCCACCCCCAGCCTCCATCCTAGCAGGGATGTCCATCCCCAGCCTCCATCCTAGCAGGGATGTCCATCCTCAGCCTCCATCCTAGCAGGGATGTCCATCCCCAGCCTCCATCCTAGCAGGGATGTCCATCCCCAGCTTCCATCCTAGCAGGGATGTCCATCCCCAGCCTCCATCCTAGCAGGCCATATCACAATCTCTGGACCTGCAGGGCCATCTTCAAGTGAGGAAGCAAGGCAGAGAGACCAGAAAATGCAAGAGGCCTGCTCCAGGGCCTGCCCTGCCATTTGACCTCCAGTGGACGATGTCCTCCAGCTACCTGGTTTTCTACAGTGACAAAAGCAACTCAGAGTGCTTGTGAGGGGGTGGTGTCCAGGGGGCCCAGTGTTCAGACCCTCTAGGGTCTATGACAAGGAGCCAGGCAGAAGATAGAATAAAGTGGACTGCCTGGGTGTGGCTTCTGCTTCTGAGCCTTCTAGCTGCGTGATGTTGGGCAGCTTGCCACACATCTGAAAAGTGGGTACCAAATGAGATGACATGTGAAGCCCTGGAACAGGGTCTGGTGGGGAGGGCATTCTGACATAAGTGTTTGCCCCCTAATGATGGCTTGGCGTGCTGA
The DNA here is from genome assembly GCA_009823505.1 of Rhizomys pruinosus. Lineage (NCBI taxonomy): Eukaryota > Metazoa > Chordata > Mammalia > Rodentia > Spalacidae > Rhizomys > Rhizomys pruinosus. The sequence continues at coordinate 6,445,354 of VZQC01003255.1, read as the reverse complement.
GATGCAGGTAAGTCCCACTGCCTCTTACCTGGGTGGAAAATAACCTCTGTGCCTCAGGTTCCTCCTCATCCCCTCCCCAAGGGTTCCATGACTTCAGGGGCAGAGGACCCAGCAAGGCAAGGGACGGGGTAGAATTGGCTCCAGGTCTGTCAGTTTGCAGCCAGAAACCTGAGTGGAGATGGCGGCTTGGAGGGGCAGTATTAGGTCAGTGTCGCACGTGGGGTCTAGAGAGGGGAGGAGCCCTCAGTGGGAGAGGCAGAAATGGATTGGGCAGGGCCCACATGGAGCAGGAGGTGGTGGCAGGACATCCTGTTCCTTGGAGAGGCCCACAGGAGGACTTTGAGGGCAGGGCTAGCCTCTGCAACTGCCTCCATTGTTCATGCTTCTCCATGCCACATGCTTGTAGGAATGAGGGACATGTGAGGTGCAGGGCGGCACTGTTCCACATCCCTGCTGGGGGTGGCCGTGGAGAAAGGACAGAGATGGGGCAGGGGGAACTGTGGTAACCCAGGCAGAGACCGCCACAGAGCAGGTCACCAGGCACCTTTCCCTGGGGCCCACGGCAGGGCTGTCTGACCACCACCAAGGAGACAGAAGGGGGCACAGGCGCCCAGCCCCCACCACGCTCCTTGTCACCTTCTTCTCTCAGCCCCGGAGCTCCCAATTCTGCCACTTCCCTGGTCTACTTCTCTGCCTTCTTTGGCTCCCTGCTTCTCAGCATGCTCTGAATGCCTTGGGCCAGTTGCCACCCTGAGCCATGCTGCCAGGAGATCTTCCCCTTGGTGGCCTAGCCTCTTAGAGGAGGGTGAGGGTGGGGAAGCTCCTGCACACCCCGCTCCTGCAAGACACCCAGACCCCACTTTCAGTGCTGTGGTCAGCCTTGAGCGTCCATGGGGGCAGAGTGGGAGGTGGATGTCAGCAGATGGAGAACTAGCTGACCCTGAAGTAAGTAATGATCCTTTTTGCTCCCAAAAAAGCAACATCCTCCCCCATCTGTGATCATCCTCAGGAGAACTGGGCCAGGAGCTCAGATGCTCAGGATGCTGGGACAGTGATGAGGCCAAGGACTCTGCCAGTCCGGGACAGTCTGTCCGTCCTGTGCCTCAGGCCTGAACCCTACAGTGATGTGTTTATCTTGAGGAGTTCCTATGTGCGTGATGCAGGGATGTCCATGTGTTGGCCTGGCTCTGTCTTTCCCCAAGCTGTGGCCGATAGAAGGTGGCTGGGTGCTACGCAGCGAGCGGCGGAGGCTGGGGACCATCTGGGGACCATCGGGATGCTGTTGCAGAGGTGGGAGGGGCGGGAGTGAGGCCGGGTGGTGAGCGAGGGCCGCGGGAGCCAATTGCAGCCAAGTTTGTCTCCTAACAGCCAATCTGGAAGAGATGGCTCGGGTGAGCGAGTGGCAGCTCAGAAACCGTGTAGGGAGGAGGGGCCAGCCTGGGCAGGGCCGGGATCTGTGTATAAATGGTCCGGAGATGTGCCCCGTCACAGAGCTGAAGTCTCGTACCCAAGCTGCCCCCTCCCTCCAGAACGAGTGACTCAGGCCTTTGTCCTTTCCGGTTCAGCAAATTCCCTCCCTCGGCAAGATGCCGGAGTGCTGGGATGGGGTGAGTGAGGTCAGGGTCCGGGTAAGGGGTGGGCAGGGAAGACGAGGCATGCTTGTGACCTCCTGAGGATGGGGGTCCTGCCCTGTCTGTACTGAGGACGGGGGTCCTCCTGCCCTGTCTGTACTGAGGATGGGGGTCCTTCTGCCCTGTCTGTACTGAGGATGGGGGTCCTTCTGCCCTGTCTGGTGGCAGCTTTGCCCAGGCGCCTGTCTCTCTGATGATGCTGGTTTGCAGGGACAGTGTGGGCATGGTTTGCAGGGACCGTGTGGGCATGGTTTGCAGGGATCGTGTGGGCATGGTTTGCAGGGACCGTGTGGGCATGGTTTGCAGGGATCGTGTGGGCATGGTTTGCAGGGATCGTGTGGGCATGGTTTGCAGGGATAGTGGGGGCAGCTGCTATTCAGGCCCTGGGTGTCGGGCAAGGTGAAGGGAGTGTGATAGTGTGAAAGTACACTGTAACCTGTGTAGACCTGGATCCCAGTGTGAGCATGTGAGCTGTGTAGACCTGGATCCCAGTGTGAGCGTGTGAGCTGTGTAGACCTGGATCCCAGTGTGAGCGTGTGAGCTGTGTAGACCTGGATCCCAGTGTGAGCGTGTGAGCTGTGTAGACCTGGATCCCAGTGTGAGCGTGTGAGCTGTGTAGACCTGGATCCCAGTGTGAGCGTGTGAGCTGTGTAGACCTGGATCCCAGTGTGAGCGTGTGAGCTGTGTAGACCTGGATCCCAGTGTGAGCGTGTGAGCTGTGTAGACCTGGATCCCAGTGTGAGCGTGTGAGCTGTGTAGACCTGGATCCCAGTGTGAGCGTGTGAGCTGTGTAGACCTGGATCCCAGTGTGAGCATGCTCCTCTGGTTTGTGTCCTCTGTCTGATGTGAGGACACTGCGTTTGCCTAGATGCTTGGCTCTCGAGAGCTCCCCTGGCATGTTCCATGCCTGTGTGTGTGTGTGTGTGTGTGTGTGTGTGTGTGTGTGTGTATTCGCATATGTGCTGTGCCTGCTGGGTCTGCCCCACGGGGGATTGTCTCTGTGCTAGATGGCTGTGGCAGAGCACCATGGGAAGGGTAGGCGTCTGCCATCTTCCTGAGGGGTCGTTTCCCCAGATACTAGGCCTCCAGGCACGGGTCTCTACAGGGAAAGGAACAAGAACTGTCTACCCTCCCTTATTTTCCAAGCTGGGGAAGAGAACACAGGAGCCCTGAGCTGGCGGGGCATGGGGTCCCGGGCACCTCCTCTGGCTGTGGGGGGAGGGGCAGCAGCCACCCAAGCCCTGTGCAGTTCTTCAAGGAGAGAAAGGCAAGGGCAGACCTGCCCACAGCATCCTGGGCCCTGCATCATGCACTCCTCTCCTCCTCTGTCCCTTGAATCATCCACACAGCTGACGAATCACACTTCAACTGCCACCCCTGAAACGTCAAAGCCCAGCACCGGCCCCTTTCCTCCCAGAACCCAAGGTCACTGGTGAAGGGAGACAGACATAGGGGACGTCAGAGCCCCCTCCTTCGCTGCCTGCCGCAGTGCATCCCTCCAGCGCCCACCTGGAGGTGGAGCTGGGCTCTGACGTCACTGGGAGCCAATGGAAGCACTCTACCTTGGGAGTTGAGGGGCTGACAGCCTGCCGGGCCTGGCCATTGGAGCGCTCCGCCCACTTTGGGCTGCCCAGGAGGTGGAGATGCTCGGCTTCTGTCAGGCACGCTGAGCTCAGTTCCTGGCATTCAGTCAAGGTCACTAGGCCCAGGACAAGCAACCTGGTCAGCACCCCCCAAGTCTCTCATGGCACGGCCAAAGCCAGCCAGAAGGAGGTGACTCTTAAGAAGCTAGTGCTGGGGCTGATGGCTGCTGCCTAGGGACGCCACAGCAGGGCTGGGAAGGGACTGCAGGCCGCCCCAGTAGCAGAGGACAGACACTCCCTCACACACACCTAGGGAGTGAGGTCTGAGTTTAGAGAGTCCCTAGGTCCGAATGTCCTTGCAGAGCAAGAGCTGGCCCTGCCACGCTAGTCCTTTTCCGCCGTGCACCCTTTGCCCCATTTCTCCCTCTAGAGGGAAGGGACAGTAGGAGTGACTGGCAGGGCCCCCAGCAGGGGAGGCGCTGGCTGCGGAAGGGGAGACTGTCTGCTCAGGAGGTCTCTTGGGTAGAATTTAGTCACCTCCTCAGAAGACCCTGGACTCGACCTTGGGCAAGTTGTTCATCCTGTGTTTTCCCGTAGAGAAGTATAGAGGACTTGGGTGTAGTGAGGAGTAAATGAGGTGTCACATGGAAAGTATCCAGTCAGGTACCACTGAGCAGAAAGTGCTCCTCGGTCAGACGGGCCCTGAAGGAGGACAGGGCTGGGAAGCTATGTTGGGGCTGGGCCTGGCTGAAACCTCCCTCAGCCCCTCTTAAGACAGAATGGGAATCCCAGGGTGTGGCCTTGGGTTACAGCATTATTACCATCTTGTCCTTCCCTTTTGGAGACCTACCCCTAAAGCCCTGGGCCTCCGAGACCAGACCATAAAAAGCTAGCGAGAAGCTGCCTCCTGCCGCACACCTCTCTCCCCTTTCTGAAACCAGTGTCCCTGTCTGAAAAAAAAAAAAAATGGAGTCCAGGTCCCCTCTCGCTGAGAAGAAGACAGGAATCCCAGAACACAGCTGGTGCTCAATCAGCTGCTGTGTCCCTCCTGTCGGGACCCCTCTACCTCCAGCTCCAGGCCACTAGTGGTGGTCCCAGGGCTCCCCACATTACAGGATGTTTTTCTGCACTGACTGACCTGTCAGAGATTCCTGACTGAGTGTCCAGGAATGGCCACTTTGCAAAGGGACTAACTAGCAGGGTCTCCCCAAAAGGGTGTCAAGTGCAACAGCCCCTTCTGTGGGACCTGCCCACGTGCTAATGCTGTAGCTCTTACAAAGCTATGAGATAGCTTGAGAAATGGCCGGCACTGCCCAGAGTCACACAGAACCAGGTCTCAGGACCTGAACAGCAAGGCCAAGAGCACGCACTCAGGAGGACCTGAGAGCAGGCACTATCGAAAGCCTGGGTGGCAATGTCTAGCCCAGCCTTGCCTGACACCACAGAGGTGACTGTCACCCTGCCTGATGGAGCCCACAGGGTTATCTGTCACAGGGAAGGGCATTCAAGGGGCAGAGTGAGGAATCCATAAGGGAGAGCTTGGGGTCGGGAAGCAGTGGACAGGCGTGTCTGGCATGGAGGTGTTCCCTGCAGATCCCGGGCAGGGCTGCTGAGCTCCTTCTCCTGCAGGAGTTGGAAACCTCATGGGTTCGAAGTTGGGTGGGGCTCAGGCTGGGGTGGCACAGCCCTCCTGGAGTGTGACTGCAGTGAGATGGAGGAAACCGGCCCCCTGGGACTCTAGGAGGATGGGCACAGCACAGGGGTCAAGGCAGTGACTGGTTGGTTTGCAGAGGGAACCAAGACTTTTTCTGTAGTTCACATAGTCTCCATGCTGAGCCCTCTAAGGGGGAGGCTCATCTTGTGGTGACTTGAGGTGATAAGAACAGGACACATCTGGCTGGGAACCCCAGCACCTCATTCTCCTAAAGAAGCAAAGTGCCCAGCGCTGTCTGTCCCCCCCCAGGAACACGACATCGAAACGCCTTATGGCCTTCTGCATGTGGTGATCCGAGGATCCCCCAAAGGGAACCGGCCAGCCATCCTCACCTACCATGACGTAGGCCTCAACCGTAAGTTCACCTGTGTCCACCGGCCCCGCCCTGCCTTTAACCACTGCAGCAGTAAGGCTTACTTCCCTCCCCGCAGAGCCCTGGCAATCCCAGCTCAGCCTGCCCTCTGTGGCTTAGCCTAGCCTCTGGCCTGGGCTTCCACACCGGCCATCTGCTTTGCCTGCCTGCCAGCCCACAGGGCCCCCCTGACCTCCTTCTTGGTACCTGTCCTCTCTTCACCCCCTGAGAGGTGTGTCTTGCAGACAAGCTGTGCTTCAACACCTTCTTCAACTTTGAGGACATGCAGGAGATCACCAAGCACTTCGTGGTGTGCCACATTGATGCTCCTGGGCAGCAGGTGGGGGCGTCCCAGTTTCCTCAGGGGTAGGTACTCCAGACCCTCTTCCCTGTCTCCAGACCTGTGCCCTAGATGTACCCAGGCCCTGACCACCCACTCTGCCCGCAGGTACCAGTTCCCATCCATGGAGCAGCTGGCTGCCATGCTCCCCAGCGTGGTGCAGCACTTTGGGTGAGTCCCTCCCATTCCCTGGCTCTAGGCAGGGGGACAGAAAGTGCCCACACCGTGGCAGTACCCCTCACTCTGGCTGAGGGCTGTGGGTAAGACCTGTTCTGGCTTGGTTTCATGGGAAATGATACCTGACCTTAGAGTGACCAGCCCTCCCCATACCAGGTTCAAGTATGTGATTGGCATTGGAGTGGGAGCTGGAGCCTACGTGCTGGCCAAGTTTGCGGTGAGTTGCCCCCCACACACACCCAGAGCCCTAGTTCAGGCCACGGGGTGACCCTAGGCCACACGGGGTTCCCTGGACTTTCTCCATTCTCCCCCTCCCACTTCCTCTTTTCTGAAAAAAACCCTTTTCCCTCCAAGAAAATTAACTTTGGTTCATGGCCTTTGTGGGCAACACACACACACACACACACACACACACACACACACACACACACACGTGCGCACACCAATAAACATACCAGCAATCAAAACATTTATAAAAGGGGCTGGAGAGATAGATGGCTCAGTGGTTAAGAGTGCTGACTGCTCTTATAGAAGACCTGGGTTCGATTCCCAGCACCCACATGGCAGCTAAAAACCATCTTTAAGTCCAGTTCCAGGGAAAGTATGACACCCTCTTCTGACCTCCGCGGCATTGCACGACACGGGTGCACAAACCTACATGCAGACAGTACATTCATACACATAAAAAATAAATAAATTTATAAAAATAAATAAATCGGGCTGGAGAGAGGGCCTAGCGGTTAAGAGCGCCGACTGCTCTTGCAGAGGACCCGGGTTCAATCCCCAGCACCCACATGGCGGCTGAGAACCGTCTGAAACTCCAATTCCAGGAGAACTCCAGTTCCAGGGGAATCTGACACCCTCTTCTGACCTCCGCGGCATTGCACGACACGGGTGCACAGACTTGCATGCAGACAGTACATTCATACACATACAGAAATAAATAAAATTAAAAAAATAAAATAAAAAAATCATTTTTTAAAAGAGGGGTTAAGAGTATGGCTCAGTGGTAGAGTGGCTGCCTAGCCACGTGTGAGACTCTGGGTCCCATCCTTAGCATCATAAAAAATAAAACAGATGGACCAGCGAGATGGCTCAGCAGATAAAGCACTTGCTGTGCAAGCCTAGAGACCTGAGTTCAAACCCTGGACCGCACATAAAGGCAGAGAGAACTGACACCACAGTGTGGCCCTCTTACCTCCACACATGAGGGGAGGCATGCATCACACAATAGTAAGTAAATAAAAGTAAATATGTTTTTAAAAGAAATTCCTTTTCTCGTGTGTCTTTTCAAAAGACTGTTAACTACAACTTGCTTAACCATTATCCGAAGTCAAAGTTCCTGTTAGCAACAAACTCTCTAACTGATTGCTTTGTCCACTAATAAAGGTCCACTGATTAAGGTGCCATATGAACATGAATAGTCTTTTATCAAAAATGACACTTACATCAGGGTTCTGAGGTTTGAAAGGGACCATGTTTCAGCACATCAAGTCAGGCAGGAGGGCTTTTCATCTCTAAAATCAGAAGCTGATTTTTGTTTTTTTTAGGGTTCAAATGTTTTGTTTCTTGGAAATAATAATAATAATAACCCAAAAGCATTCAGCTTCAGTTCCAGTACTTAGTCATTGTGTTAACTCTAGACTGTTCCAGACTCTAGAGACAGACTGCAGGGCTCCAGTTGTGCGTATGTCTTGCCTGTTCTTCCTATGTGCAGGCCAACAGTTGAACCGAAAGTACAGGTCTCTGTCTCAGTTAACATAAAACTCACTTAGAAAAGGTTAATTTCTTTTTTGTTTTTCTGTAGCCCCAGCTGGCCTTGCATTCACTCTGTAGACCAGGCTGGTCTTGCATTCACCTCTGTAGACCAGGCTGGCCTTGCATTCACCCTGTAGATCAGGCTGGCCTTGCATTCACTCTGTAGACCAGGCTGGCCTTGCATTCACTCTGTAGACCAGGCTGGCCTTGCATTCACCCTGTAGATCAGGCTGGCCTTGCATTCACTCTGTAGACCAGGCTGGCCTTGCATTCACCCTGTAGATCAGGCTGGCCTTGCATTCACTCTGTAGACCAGGCTGGCTTGTCATTCCCTGTAGATCAGGCTGGCCTTTGCATTCACCCTGTAGACCAGGCTGGCCTTGCCTCACCCTGTAGACTCAGGCTGGCCTGCTTCACCTCTTAGACCAGGCTGGCCTTGGCATTCACCTGTAGATCAGGCTGGCCTTGCATTCACTCTGTAGACCAGGCTGGCCTTGCATTCACCCTGTAGATCAGGCTGGCCTTGCATTCACTCTGTAGACCAGGCTGGCCTTGCATTTACCCTGTAGACCAGGCTGGCCTTGCATTCACCTTTGTAGACCAGGCTGGCCTCGCTCTCACAGAGATTCACCTGCTTCTGCCTCCTGAGTGCTGGGACTAAACATGTATGCCATCACACCCAGAAAAAAAAAAGAGAATTGCTTTTAAAATTTTTTAATCTCATGTGTATGATTGCACCCGTTTGGAGCAATGCCCACAGAGGTCAAAAGGTATCAGATGCCCTGGAACTAAAGTTACAGACAGTTGTTAGCTGCCATGTAGGTGCTGAGAATTGAACCCAAGTCCTCTCCAAGAGCAGACAATGCTCTTAACCACTGAGCCATCTTTCCAGCCCCCAAAAGCTAATTTCTTAACTTATATCACAAAGTCTTCTTTGCTGTCAAACCAAAGAAACAACATACTTAAGATGAGGCCGGTAAGATGGCTCATCTGGTAAAGGATTCGATCCCTAGAACCCACCTGATGGAAGGAGACAACTCTTCAAGTTGTCCACCTACACATGTGCACCACGGTTCCAGTGTGCATGCTTACGTGTACATGCACACACACACACACACACACACACGAATTAAATAAATAAGTAAATAAAAGCTTAAAAAAGATTTTAAGATGTTTAATACTTAGGTTTGCAATACCTTCAAAATATATTCAAAGAGGTTGGGAGTGCTTGCCTAGCACACGTAGTAGGGCCCTGGGTCCCATTCCCAGAGTCACATGCACACACACAAACATACATGTATTAGAAAGGGTGAAGGGGCTGGAGAGATGGCTCAGCACTTAAGAGCACCGACTGCTGTTGCAGAGGACCTGGGTTCAATTCCCAGCACCCACATGGCAGCTAAAAATCATCTTTAGTGCTGGGTGTGGTGGTGCACGCCCTTAATCCCACCACTTGGGAGGCAGAGGCAGGTGGATCTCTGTGAGTTCAAGGCCAGCCTGGTCTACCGAGCAAGCTCCAGGCCAGCTGGGACTAAGGGGCGAACCTGTCTCGACCAAAAGACCAAAAAAAAAAAAAAAAAAAAAAAAAAAGGGTGACGGGGCTGGAGAGATGGCTCAGCAGTTAAGAGCATGGGCTGCTCTTGCAGAAGATCCATGAGATCTCGTGCCCTCCTCTGGCCTCCAAGGGCATTGCATGCACAGGTGTACTTACATACAGAAAAGCAAAACACTCATATACATTAAAAATTAAAAAATTAAAGGGTGAAAAGCTGCTATAATCATAGATTCTAGATGAATCAATGCATTTTTAGGGATGTGGTAGGGAGGAGGATTCGCAGGGCCCCAGCAATGGGAGCCTCCATGAAAAACGAGCTATAGCCAGCTGGCCCACTGCACTAAGAACTGCACAGTCTATTTTCTGGATGTGAAGAAGAGTCTGGACCCCTAGCCCTCCCTCCCCACCCAGCCCTCTCTCCCCTTGCCCTGCAGCTCATTTTCCCTGACTTGGTGGAGGGGCTGGTGCTGATGAACATTGACCCCAATGGCAAAGGCTGGATCGACTGGGCTGCCACCAAGGTAAGCACTGATCCCACCTTCCGACTTGGCCGAGGCTGATGCCATGGTGACGTCACACTGATACCAGGTAGGCCTCACACTGACTCTCCGTCATTCCTGCAGCTCTCCGGCCTCACCAGCACTTTACCAGACACGGTGCTCCCCCACCTCTTCAGCCAGGTAAGGGGTTAGGGCCTCTGTAAATGGGGCGTCCTCAGGAGCAGAGGCTGGGGCTCAGGGGCCAGCATGGGCAGCTGCTTCAGGTTGGATCGGGCTGGGTCACAGAGCCACCATCCCAGCCCTGCAGGAGGTGGTTATCTGCCCCTGACCTGTGCCGTTCCACACATTGTTAGCAGTGGTGTGCAACATTGGAGTTGGGTGGTGGGAGGCTTCCTGTCTCCTTCAGAGTCCTCTTCCCTGCCTAGACCCCCCCCCACCTCCCCCCTGCTGGATGGATCAGGGCTGCTCTGGAGGTGACTCCCATATGCCCTCTCAGAGCCCTGAGACCCCCCGTCCCTCAGCATGGGTGCATCTCTCTGCTCCCTCCTGTCTTTCCATCTTCCCTCCACCCCCCTATTTATCCTCCCATGACCAGGAAGAGCTGGTGAACAACACGGAACTGGTGCAAAGCTACCGGCAGCAGATCTCCAATGTGGTAAACCAGGCCAACCTGCAGCTTTTCTGGAACATGTACAACAGGTGTGGGCACCCCCCCTCCCACCATTCTTCAGAGGATGGATGCAAGGCCCGCAGTGGATGCAAGCCCTCCCTATTCATAAATAACTGGTTTTGGGGTTTGGGAGGGGGCAGCTTCTCGCCCAGGGTGCAGCCTCTGGGGGTCAGAGGGGGAGCAGGGCCTTGGATTCTGGTTCTTTGTCTTTTGCTCCTTTTCTTCCTTGCTGGGAAGAATGTTAGCAGCACCCTAGACCCCTGTCTACATGCTTCTGTGTTCATGTTCGTGCCTGTAAAATGAGAGGTCACTGGATGAGGTCGAGAGTTTACAACAGTGCCTTGGGGGCCTCCTGAGAGGACAACCCTCCTCCCCACAGCTTTGCTTCTGCACGCATTTAGTAAACTTAATCTGCTGGGAAACTAGATGAGTCCTAGATGGAGATGCTCAGTAAGGGTCTCTGTGTGCATGGTCCTGGGCCAGGCCAGCAGCAGAAGCTTCCAAGGTGAAACTGCAGTGTTCTCAGGGGCAGGGGCTGGGGCAGGGGCACTCACGTGACATGGGTTGGGAGTTCTGGAAAGAACACATGTATGAGGAAAAGCCCAAAGGCCCCTGTATATGCAGAGCAAGCCCACCGCTCCGTTTCACCAGTTACCAGTACTGGGCACGGGGCCTCCTTCATTTGGCCCTGAGATGCCCACCTTTGCCTCTGGCCCTCTCCTTACAGCCGCAGAGACCTAGATATTAACCGGCCAGGGACAGTGCCCAATGCCAAGACGCTCCGGTGAGTGACCCCGTCCTGCAGCCTGATCCCGCAGGCTCTGCCCCTACTTACAAGCCAAATGACCTTTTCATCTGTGTCTACAGCTGCCCAGTGATGCTGGTGGTCGGAGATAATGCGCCTGCTGAGGACGGGGTGGTGAGTGTGCACTGTCCTGAGTGGGGTGAGAAGTCAGAGGCTGGAAGAGGCCCTGACTGTGGGATTCCCAGCCACTTGGCCGTACATCAGTGCCTGGCCATCCCCATCCTGCAGGTGAAGAGGCCTGGAGGGGGAAGAGCCTGGGGTCAGGGCCAGGCTGCCCAGTGGTCCCTCCTTTCTGTTTTGCCATACATTCTGCCTCAGTCTCCATACACTTCAGGCCCAGAGCCTAAGGTCTGTCTTCCTCTAAAATCTGACTGACCCAGGGCTGGAGAGATGGCTCAGCGGTTAACAGAACCTCGAGTGCCCTTGCAGAGGATCCAGGTTCGATTCCCAGCACCCACATGGTGGCTAAGAACCATCTTTAAGCTGGCTATGGTGGTGGACGCCTTTAATCCTAGCACTTTGGAGGCAGAGGAAGGCAGATCTCTGTGAGTTCAAGGCCAGTCTGGTCTACAGAGTGAGTTCCAGGACACCTGGGGCTACAGGGAGACACTGTCTCAAAGAAAAAACAAAAAAACAATCTGACTGACCCATAAGTGACTCAAACATATCAGCAACTAACCTGGGGGCCACTTGGGGTCCTGAATATGGGGCACCATGTGTTAATTTCTCTTACTGGAATTCTGACAGAGGGCAGCTTCAGGTCTGGTGCCCATCAGCACAGAACCATCTGTAGACTTGAGGGCCTGAGAGTGCCTAGAAGATGCAAAACCTTCAAGGCCCAGGAGGAAGGCTTCCAAAGGCCAAGGCGTGGGCTGCTTTTGACCCAGGCAGGGCCTCAGAGTTCCCTGATGCCCCTTGGCCACCGCTCACCCCACTGCCCAGCTCCTTTGGTCCATCCCACCAGAGGGACGCTGGCTTTCCTTCCTGCTCCGGGCATAGAATCAAAGCAGTGGGGCAGGGGAACAGTGATGCTGATGCATCTGATTCCTTGTCCCCAGGTTGAGTGCAACTCCAAACTGGACCCAACCACGACGACCTTCCTGAAGGTGAGACAACTCCTTTCAACCCCCATCCCACTACCCCCACCGTGGCTCAGCTGCAGAGAGGGGCTTGCTGGAGAAGATGGCAGAGGATGGTGTGTTTGGACAGCAGAGTCTGTCTAGATGCCAGGGAGGGGGTTCCTTAGTCCGCCCTGTTCTCTCTCTTGCAGATGGCAGATTCTGGGGGGCTTCCCCAAGTGACACAGGTGAGACCCTGTCCCTTCTACTTGTGTTTCACCCAGCCTATTGGGAGGTGGGGAGTGAGGGCTCTCCATTGTTCCACTAGTCTCCAGCAGCCAACCAAAGTGTGTCCATCCTCTTACAGCCAGGGAAACTGACCGAGGCCTTCAAATACTTCCTACAGGGCATGGGCTACAGTAAGTACACCTCTACCTACCCAGGCAAGGGACGGGGGAATGGTGCCCACATGCTGGGGACCCAGTGGCTGTGTGTACAGTGGGTCACATAGGTCCCAGATACTGAGCTGCTCTCCTCAGACTCCACATGTATAAGGTGGGTGGTCCAGGCCTGACCAACTTCCAGTGCATGGGTTGGGGCCTTGGACACTATTCTGAGCCAAGTGTTAGGGTCTCTTTGGGAGAGGACTCTTTTTCCAGCCCCTGAATGTCCACAACCTAGGTTGGGTCCTGCTGAGGAAGCCTGTTTGAAGTGAGTCACCTACCCCCATTGGGCCCAGGGCACCTCAAAGGCCTTTTACCACAAGTGAAAGGTGGCACTCATTTCTGGTGTCTTGGAGTCTGGGGACCAGGGGTGGGAAGTGGGACCATGTGGGTATTTGCGCAGCCAGACTTGGGAAGGTCACCCTGACAACCCTGAAGACTTGGAGGCTTTAGGGTGTGACCACCTTGCTGTCCCCCTTCCCTCCCCAGACTTAGATAACAATAGTGAGTGAGATTCAGGACATTTCTATAGTATGTTACCAGAGAGGTTTCTCTGACTGTGTAGAGTACCAGAAACCACGAGGAGACGTAGCATTCTCTCCTGAGCGTGAAGCCGGCTCTTGGTGCTGCTTTACCGCAACTGCCACTCGCCATTGGGGATCGTTCTTCTCTCCTTCGGGAGAGTAGACGGAGCGAGTGCAGTCTGGGTGGGAAAAAAAGGAAAGAAAAAAAAACAATAGTGAGATTCAGCTTGTGCCCATGAACACCGCAACACACACACACACACACACACACACACACACACACACACATACACGGGACTCTGGTGGCTCCTGTGTGTCTCCTGGAAGAGGAGACAAACTGCTCTCCCTGAATTTGGCGTCCTTCCCTCTAAGACTTTAGCCTGTAAAACATGTACCTCAGTGAGAGGGCGAGTTGGGGTATCCCTCAACCCTTTCAGCCTCTTTGGGGAGAAGGAGGACAGGGAGAGGCCAAGGCAGACAGGGATGTCCAGCCAGAACTGAGCCTGGGCCCCATGGACTCACGGAGCCTAGTGGATGTCTGCAAGGTGACTGGGGAGTGACATTGGGTGCTGGGGTGTTGCCGTGAGCTTAGTATAGCAGGCGGTCCAGGAGTTGGGTGGAGCTTGGGGCTCCACAAGTCTCCCCCACTGTGCCGGAGTAGTGAGGGGACTGGGTCTAGTACGTAGCCCCACAGACCCATGGGCACAAGCCACAGCTGGAGGAGAAGAGAGAGCCTGAGAGCGCAGTCAGTTCCTACTGTGCACCATCCATGGGCTGCTACTTGGACAGGTGCAGAAGCAGGCTGTCTGAGGCTCAGCTCTGCCCTGACCCTCTCTGTGCATCTGTTTGTCTCATCATGGCCCATCTTGATGCTCTTGGCCCCGCCCAAACTTCACCGTGTTCTGTGTCTCCCCTGTGCCTCTCTGGCTGTCTTCTCTCTTAGTTGCGTACTTGAAGGACCGAAGGCTGAGTGGAGGAGCAGGTAGCCCTGTGGCCCCTCCTGATGCATGGACGCCCTGCCCAGACCCTGCCCTGCTCCTTTCTCTGTGCAGTGCCGCAGCAAGGCTGCATCTTGCTGTTGTTTGGAATCTGTGCTCAGCTCAAAGCCCCAGAGGACCCCTCTCGTCTATAACCCTGGTCTGCTCAGGGCTTTGGCCCTGTGGGCATCTGACACAGGCTGATCTTAGAGCAATAGTCCTGTTTCTAGGTTGCTGTGGGCTGTGGGACTTCCCAGCTCTGGGTGTCACGAGCAGAACCTCGAATGCAGCACCAGGCCAGCCTTATGGGCATCGTGCCTGGCCTTGGCGCAGCCTCCAGGCAGGCAGGCCTCACCTGTGAACTCGACAAAGAACAAAAGCAGGATTTGGGGCAGCTTGTGGCCATGACCTTGTCCTTCACAGAAGCAGTCCTACCTTCCACTCTGTCAGCCTCTTGATCAATACAGGCCACATGGTGCCTTCCTATAACAGCTCAGGGTGCTTGGTCAGTACCTGACCTGTCTTGGCTATAGCTCTGGCCAGCTATTGGGACCCAGGGTCCACCCGGCTGCAGCCCCTTTGGCCTGCTCCCTGTTGCTAGCCCTGCATGCCTCGGGTCTGATGAAGCCAATGCCAGTGCCCTGGCTTGCGATGGGCCTCTGTGTTGTGCAGACTGGGTCTTGCTGGCCGCTTTGCTTGCACTGTCCTTTTCCTGCCTGCTGGTGCCCTCCCGGCCTGTCCTCAGGCCCTTTCTGTTTCTGTCCACAGTGCCCTCGGCCAGCATGACCCGCCTTGCACGCTCTCGGACTGCATCTCTCACCAGCGCCAGCTCTGTGGATGGCAACCGCCCTGCACAGGCCTGCACCCACTCAGAGAGCAGTGAGGCTCTGGGCCAGGTCAGCCACACCATGGAGGTGTCCTGCTGAAGCTCTCGGTTCTGCTCAGCTCACCTGTTCACCCCCAGGTCCCACGGCCATCTCTGCACCGGCTCATTTCCCCTTTAGTTTATTTGTGTGAGGGTGGAAGGGAGGGAATGGGGTTACTTCTCTTATATTAAAAAAAAAAAATGAGGGAATCCACCTTAGATGGCACAGAGGAACAGTCTTAGATGGTGTGATGGGCTCACCCGATATACCCCCATCTCACCCAACGTATTTACTGGTTGACATGACCTATCTCATTTGGCTCCCATGAGCCTGGGGTGGGGCTTGGCCGAGGAAAGAGGTGAAGCTTTCTGTGGCCAGATCCAGGAACACTGGAACATTGGAGAAAAGGCCTAGCCTGCTCATGGGCAGGCAGATTTGAAGACAGCATGGGGGCTGAAGACAGAGGCTGCTGAGCTCATATGTGGGTGGGAGCCAGGAGAAACCAGTGGGGAACCCTGAACCTCAGAGGGCCCCTTTCTCTCAACTCCTGTGCATCAGTTCTAACTGGTGGCGAGGCACAGTCATGGGAGGGTGCTCTGACTGGCAGCCATTTTCCGGTGGTCTCTGGGCAAGGAAGGTGTATTAGGGCTTGGTAGGGGCTAAAGACAGGAGAACCCTGAAGGCAGGAAACCCCCACTCTGCTACCCCATGACTCTGTCCCATCCCAGGCCAGAAGTCACCTGGCCCCCTCTCCCTGGGGGTGGAGGGAATGCTGTGTGATGTGTGTAGCCTCTAAAAACTTGGTGTGGCGGACAGCCCTGTCAAGCTGGGCCAGTGTGCCTAATAGACAGTGCTGGAGAAGTGAGCTTGTCGGAAAGAACTAATCCAAGATGGCAAGATGTCACCACCTCTGCCCATTGGATTGGGGTAGCGGGGAGCTGGGGCCAGAGTGGGAGATGGACAGTCCTTAAAGAGAGCAAAGGTAGAGGAGAAAGACTCCCCACACGCCCCAGTCTCCCCCACCCCTGCGGCTCAGAGCTGTCTATCCACCTCACCAGGTAGACTTTCCTGGTCCAGAAACCAGAGCTGTTATTACAGCCTAAATCCATTGTTATACCTAAACTGAGGGGGGGGGGTGTCACTAAACAAATGAAGGGCTGTGGAAGGGGAGGGCTGTGGGAGGGTGTTCTGAGCTGAGGACACTTATATTCCTTGTCTCCTTGGCACATGCCCTCTTCTGTAACTGTAAGCCATTTGTAGATTGCTCTAGAGCCCAGCAAAGCGTTAATCTGTCCCCATTTCTGTTCACTCACATGCTTCCTTGAATACTGAATGGGACTGTTTAAAGCTGGTAGAATTAATCCCTTATTGTAGATAGCACTGCTAGTATTGGATTTTTCTTTTTGCTGTGTTCTTCAGGTATCTATAAATACCTATACATTATATATACATATGTGTATATCAGGTTCTTCTGTGTGTGGTTCTCCATCAGAGGTTGTCTCTTTGGTCAAAGCGAACTTTTAATGGACTTTATTACTTTCCTCTCTGTACAAAATGAAGAGCCTAATTTTGTGTATTCTTGTGGCTATGTCATGAGATTTTGAGATGACAAAATGTAAAACAAACACTCTTGTCAATGTAGAAAGTTAATTGTGCAGAAAAGCTAATAAAGAAATTAAGATTCATGTGAGTGTGGTGTCTCCCATCATCAGATAGAAGTGTTTGGCCGGGGCTGGAGAGATAGATGGCTCAGTGGTTAAGAGCACTGACTGCTCTTGCAGAGGACCCGGGTTTGATTCCCAGCACCCACATGGCGGCTAAGAACTGTCTTTAGTGCTGGGTGTAGTAGCACATGCCTTTAATCCTAGCACTCAGGAGGCAGAGGCAGGCAGATCTCTTTGAGTTCAAGGGTAGCCTGGTCTGCAGAGTGAGCTCCAGGCCAGCTGGGACTTAAAGGGAGACCCTGTCTCAAAAATACAAAAAAAAAGTTTTTTCTAGGCAGCTGGTTGTTCACTTCCATCTCTGTGCCTTCAGTGCTTGTTACACAACGGTTTTTTGAGGAGTGGGTCTGTCTCAGCAGTCCAGGGTGGCCTTAAACTCAGCAATTCTGCTTCAGCCTCCTGAGGGTCAGAATGTGAGCCACCCTGCCCAGCTTTTTCTTATCTTTTGGGATGATAGGGATTGAACTAGGGCCATACCACATGTTGGGCAAGTGACCCCAGGTCCACATTCCAAGCCTGAGGAATAGTTCACCAATCCTGCAGTTACCCTACAGGGTAGGGTGCTGCGGCTTCACAGCTGAAGCAAATGAGCCTAATTAGCCTACACCTCTTCACTACTGTATTCCAAATAATTCCACGCCACTTCATGTTTGTGTTTTGTTGTTTTGGGACAGTTTCCCTCTGTAGCCTAGGCTGGCCTGGAACCCACTAGGTAGCTTCAGCTGGGCATGAACTCTTAGGAATCCTCCTCTCCGAGCTTCTCAGATACTGGAATTAGAGCGTTAGCCACTACTGCCAACTTCTCCATGTTTAACCATTTGTTCCATCCTTCATCCACCTGCTATTGATTTCTTCCTGTGTGTCAGCTAAAAAAGAGCATCCTACCATATGCTATGCAAAAGATGGAAAACAGGGATATACTAGCAACAGTGGGGGTGGGGTCTATTAGATATGGGAGCCCTGGAGGTCCCTCTAAACCTCCATGCAAACAAGTGACACCTCCATGCAAACAAGAGCGCACCCTGGTTGGGTGCGCTCAAAGCACAGCAGCCCAGCCCCCAAAAAGAAATCAGATTTTGCTTTCGCCTCCAGGCTTCTGTCCAGGGAAGCTTCCGCTCGGGAAAAGACCCAGAACCAGGGTGGAGGCAGCACAGGAACTCCCCTTTTCGCACTCGAATCGCGCGATATCGAAACGCAACTGGAAAGAGCAGAGTAGAACATGGGTAGGTGGAGGCAGGACTCCGCAGCTGGGACGAGCTGTCGGCGCACGCGCCGAGCTCCGCCCCGGACGCTCCAGTCCTGCCCGGGGCGGGGCGAGCGGCGCCGGAAGAACTCTCGGCCCAGACGGTGGCGCCTCTCGGCCATGGCGACCCCGGCCAAACGCCCGCGGGTGAGTGGCCCGCGGCCAGGCCGCATCCCAGAGTCCCTCCCGGGTCCCCTCCTGTGCCCTTCCAGGCCCTCCTCACCCTGCGCCCGCAGCCCCGCGTTACCCCGCTTCTCATCCAGGCGGCGGGGCCCGGCGGCGGCGAGCCCGACTGCGACGCGGTGGCCGGCTTCCTGCGCTGGTGCGCGCGAGTGGGGCTGCAGCTGAGTCCCAAGGTGAGCGCGCGGCCGGGCGCGGGGGGCAGGGGCGGGGGCGGGGTCGGGGGCGCAGCGGGCTCCTGACCCTCCTCTGTGCAGGTGACGGTGAGCCGGCAGGGCACGGTGGCCGGCTACGGCATGCTGGCTCGGGAGAGCGTGCAGCCGGGCGAGCTGCTGTTCGCCGTGCCGCGGTCTGCGCTCCTGTCGCCCCACACGTGCGCCATCGGCCGCCTGCTGGAGCAAGGTGAGTGCGGGGACCTGCGGCTGCCGGCGGCCTCACTCGGCCTCGGGGTCGCGCCGGAGCTCTCACCTTGTCTTCCCTAGAGCGAGGCGCACTGCAGAGCCAGTCGGGCTGGGTGCCGCTGCTGCTGGCCCTGCTCCACGAGCTGCAGGCCCCAGCTTCACTCTGGAGCCCGTACTTCGCGCTCTGGCCTGAGCTGGGCCGTTTGGAGCATCCTATGTTCTGGTGAGCGGCGAGGGGAAGGGATGGGGAGCACCCGCGACCTGCTCCAACCGCCCCGCTTTGGGACTGGGCGCTGTGCCACCCGGAGCGGTAGGAGCCGTGAAGGGATGGGTGGGTTGTCCCTGCAGGCCGGAGGAGGAGAGGCGGCGCCTGCTGCAGGGTACCGGTGTTCCCGAGGCCGTGGAGAAGGACTTGCTGAACATCCGAAGCGAGTACCATTCCATTGTCCTGCCCTTCATGGAAGCCCACCCTGATCTCTTCAGCCCCAGTGTTCGTTCTCTGGAACTCTATCACCAGCTGGTGGCCGTCGTGATGGCCTATAGGTCCGTGAGCAGAACCATAAGGGTTCAAGCCCTCCTTTAGAAAGCTATTGAGGTGAGGCCGGGCGTGGTGGTGCACGCCTTTAATCCTAGCACTTGGGAGGCAGAGGCAGGCGGATCTTTGTGAGTTCAAGGCCAGCCTGGTCTACATAGTGAGTTCCAGGACAGCTGGAGCTACAGGGAGACCCTGTCTCGAAAAGACAAAAAAAAAAAAAAAAGCTGTTGAGGTGAAAGGTGGGGAAGGAAAATGAACTCTTTAAGTCTCTCACCTTAGGCAAGTTCTCTTCGTGGCAGCTTTCAAGAACCCCTGGAGGAAGAGGAAGAAAGGGAGCCCAATTCCCCTTTGATGGTGCCTGCTGCAGACATACTAAACCACGTAGCCAAACACAATGCTAATCTAGAGTACTCTGCAGTGAGTAATCCCTCTGTTTTGTTATGTATATTGATTCAGCCAAATCACTGAGCTCCATTTTCTTTTAACATTTATCATGTGTATGAATGTACTGTCTGCATGGTGCACCAGTGTCATTCATGCAGTGCTGTGGAGGTCAGAAGAGGGTGTTGGATTCCCCTGGAACTGGAGTTAAAGACGGTTCTTAAACGCCATGTAGGTGCTGGGAATCGAACCCAGATCCTCTACAAGAGCAGTCGGAGCTTTTAACCGCTGAACTATCTCTCCAGCCCCTGAGCTCCATTTTCTTACTCATCTTGAAAATGAGTTTCTAGTAACTTTTTTTTTTTTTTCCTTTTTGGTATTGTCGAGACAGGGTTTCCCAAGGCTGGCCTTGAACTCACAAAGATCCCCCTGCCTCCTGAGTGCTAAGATTAAAGGCATGCTCCCCACGCCCGGCATCTAGTAACTTATAAAATTTTGGGTATCATGTTATAATGATTGTGTGAACCCATTTTTAAAGCCCCCCCGCCCTCCCAAGGAACATGGCTCTGGCTCTTCTGCCTTCAGCAATAATTTTTAATACTTTTCAAGTGGAAGGGGTGAAATGTTCACAAGCCAGAGGCCTAATATAACCCCACTTTAGAATGGGGTTGATTCTACAGGGAATGTAAGACATGAGTTTGTGTGATTAGAAATTACCAAATGATAGGGGGCTGATGTCTTCCACCTGTAATACAGGGAGGCTGAGGCAGGAATCAAAGTTCAAGGCCTGGCCTAGAGTGAGACTGTCTCAACCAAACACTAATCACCACCAGCCAGCGGGAGGCACAGGCAGGATTGTAAATTCCAGCAGTTTAGTCTACCTAGTAAGACCTGGTCTCAAAGAGTTAGCAAGTAAGATTTTTTTTATTTATCTTTGCCTCCAACTCTTTACTATTGTGAGGTGGGTCTAACTGTTGGATTTTTAAAAGCTAGTAACTTTTGCTGGGTGTGGTGGCACACGCCTTTAATCTTAGCACTTGGGAGGCAGAAGCAGATGGATCTTTGTGAGTTCAAGGCCAGCCTGGTCTACATAGCAAGTACCAGGACAGCTGGAGCTACAGGGAGACCCTGTCTCAAGAAGACCAAAACAGGATCTAACAGACTAAAGTAGACAGGTAGTAGATGCAGACTTAGCTTACAGCCAGATGTACCTGGGGCCTCTTAAGGAGCCCTTCCCTTTTATCCCAGGATTATCTTCGGATGGTGGCCATTCAGCCCATTCCTGAAGGCCACGAGATTTTCAACACGTATGGGCAGATGGCAAATTGGCAACTGATTCACATGTATGGTTTTGTTGAGCCATATCCTGACAACACAGATGACACGGCTGACATTCAGATGGTGACAGTTCGCGATGCAGCATTACAGGGTGGGTCTCAATAGTGTTCGACACTATCTTTGTGTCTGTCCACCCCAGGCTACAGCACCTTTGCTAAACAGCAGCTGGCTTCTTAGAATTGGTGTTGGCTGTGTTATTTCACAGGAACAAAAGATGAAGCTGAAAGGCTCCTCCTCTTTGAGCGCTGGGATTTCTTATGCAAACTGGAGATGGTAGGGGAAGAGGGAGCATTTGTGATTGGGCATTTGGAAGTGCTGACTCAAGAGGAGCTGGCCACTACACTCAAGGTATAAAGGGCCTGCAGGTTGTGGAATGTGCCACTACATGGGTGCTAAGAACTGAATGTGGGTCTTCTGTGAGCAGGCAGTGCTTCCAGCCGCTAAACCACTTCTCCAACCCCAGAAAAGATTTTCTTTTATTGTACAAGTGTTGCTTGTGTATACTGGCATTTGCAGTGCCTAAGAGGGTAACAGATCCTGTGTGGGTGCTAGACATTGGACCCTAGTCCTTTGGAAGAACAGCAAGTGCTCTTAACCCTGAAGTCACCTATCCAGTTCCTGACCTTAGAATAAAACAGCTAAAGATGAGCTATAGAGGAGACACAATTAAGTGTTCATAAGGTAGTGTTTCTGTCTTGAAGTTCAAAGACTAATGCACCATAACTAAGGGGCTCCATGGTTGCTTCTAGGTGCTGTGTATGTCTGCTCAGGACTTCCAAGAATATAAAGACCAGGATGGATGGGAAGAAGATGAGAGGGAAGAGGACTGTCTGACAGTCGCAAATATCCCGAAGCTCAAAGTGTCATGGAGACGGCTTCTTCGAGACAGTGTTCTGTTGACCCTGGAGACGTATGCCACAGACTTAAAAAGTGAGCAAGATTTACTTAACAATGAAGTCTACACCAAACTGAGCTGGAGGGAACAGCAAGCCTTACAAGTTCGCTATGGTCAAAAGATGATCTTGCATCACTTGTTGGAACTCACAAGATAGCAGGTTCCTTGTCTGAAGGACTAGCTCCAAAAACTTTTTTTAACCTCATGTTCTGCTGCTTGAAGAGGAGGGAGATTTGGTTTGCTTTTCTTGTTGAGTACCTGTGGTAGTTGGAATGAGTGTGTCCCCCATAGGCTTCAAGTATTCAGATATTTTGTCCCCAGTTGGTGGCATTGTTTTGGGCGATCTTAGAAAGGTGTGGCCATGCTGGAGGATGTCACTGGGGGCGGGCTTAGAGTTCAACAAGCATTGCAAGCTCCAGTTGCTCTCTGCTTCCTGTGCTTATTGGGAAATGTGAACCTCAGCTTTCTGCTCCAGCCCAGGCCACCAGGCTTCCCCGCCACCACAACAGACTCTTAATTCCCTGGAACTGTCAATCATAAGCTCAAATAAACTATAAGTTCCCTTGGTCATGGTGGTTTTATCACAGCAACAGAAAAGTGCCTAGTACCCAAAGCTAAAGTTTTGCTAGCATTGCAAGGTTGCTATAGGATTGGGATCAGCAGATTTGGGAATACATTGTTTTAGCAAAAGCCAGCAGGAAAGGTGGTTTTTAATAGCATTCAATAACAAAGGCAACCTAGCTCAAATGCTGAGAAAAATCAATGTTAAAAAATTTGTGTGCCGGGCTGGAGAGATGGCCTAGCGGTTAAGAGCGCCGACTGCTCTTGCGGAGGACTGTGGTTCGATCCCCAGCACCCACATGGCAGCTGAGAGCCGTCTGAAACTCCCAATTCCAGGACAACTCCAGTTCCTGGGGAATCCGACACCCTCTTCTGACCTCCGTGGCATTGCACGACACGGGTGCACACACCTGCATGCAGACAGTACGTTCATACACATACCGAAATAAAAATTAAAAAAAAAAAAATTTGTGTGCTTATGTATACATGAGTGGAAGTGTGAAAGGTCCCCTGGAGCCATAGTTACAGGTGGTTGTGAGCTGCCATATGAATGCTGGGAAGCAAACATGGGTCCTCTGGAAGAACAGCAGTATGTGCTCTCACCTGAGCCATTTTCAAGTCCAGGCGAAGAAGTTGAACCTTTCTGAAGCCTGTTTCCCATAGAGAACTTTATTTTTTATTTTTTGGTCTTTTCGAGACAGGGTCTCCCTGTAGCCCCAGCTGTCCTGGAACTCACTCTGTAGACCAGGCTGGCCTTGAACTCACAAAGATCCGCCTGCCTCTGCCTCCCAAGTGCTAGGATTAAAGGCGTGCGCCACCACGCCCGGCCTCCCACAGAGAACTTTAAGCTGAAATGCTGGTCGGATGTGACAGGTAAATATACTGTATCATCAGTCTGACCTGACTAGCAGCCTGAAGTTGGCTCTTGCTGGTACAATTCACCCATAAGGAATCAAATCAAGCTTCATTTGTATAACACTCTCAACTGTTTACTTCTGAACTGTTGTCCTAAGCCACATAAATTGAGCATCATTAAAGACAAGGTTAAATCTTAAGTGGGATTGCTTAAATATTAGAATTTAGTCCCTTTTTTTTTTTTTTTTACAGTCTCTGTAAAAATTGCCAATGCCAACTATATTTCAAGTCATGGCGGGATATTGGGAAGTTTTCAATCAGCAATAATCACGCCTCAGATAAACCTCATTGGCTACAATACTGCCACTGTGCAAAGCTAGAATTTAGTCTTAACCACAGGTTTTCTTGGCCTAAGAGCTTTCTCCTGTTGAAATAGAATGCAAAAATTTCCTTGCTGGGCATGGCGGTGGTAATTTTGGTATTTAGGCTACAAAATACATGGGAGCAACTGTTCACGAAACATTTTAATCCTTACAAATATATTGGTCCTTGTGGGAGTATCCAGCTTGGGTGTGTGTGAGCTAAAAGTTTTGGCCAGCATGCTTCAGGGTCATAAGCAAAGATCACAAGACCTCTGTTTAAGATCTGCTAGAGTAGGGATGACATGATGGTATGAAGGTCTAGGATTGGCCTCTAGGAGGTGATGTCACACTGCCTGTCCCAAACCAGTATAAGCTGTTAACCCTACAAGTTGTGCCACTTAAGATCTCCAGGTTGTTACTGCGTTCATGTTTGCCAGCAGCTCCCTGACCGGTTGGCTGGTTGGGCAGCCTCCAGCCACAGGAGCCAACAGCTTCCCTGCTGGGTGTCCATGACAATTACCAACTCCTCAGCCGCAGATTTGGCCACAAAGCCATCAGGTTCGTGGCTATGTGTTGGCTATATAAGACTACCAACCTTGCAGTCGTGGGGCTATCAACCCTGCCTGGCATGCATTTGGCTGTACAATCATCAACCTTATGGCTGGCCAGGGGCTAGCAACAACTTACAACAGTTCCTTTTGACTTTTTTGGGGGTCTTTTTGAGACAGGGTCTCTCTGTAGCCCCAGCTGGCCTGGAACTCCCTCTGTAGACCAGGCTGGCCTTGAACTCAGAGATCTGCCTGCCTCTGATTAAAGGTATGTGCCATCACGCCTGGCTTAAAGGTTCTTAGCCGCTGTGTGGGTGCTGGGAATCAAACCCGGGTCCTCTGCAAGA
This sequence comes from Rhizomys pruinosus, assembly GCA_009823505.1. NCBI lineage: Eukaryota > Metazoa > Chordata > Mammalia > Rodentia > Spalacidae > Rhizomys > Rhizomys pruinosus. The sequence continues at coordinate 6,421,034 of VZQC01003255.1, read as the reverse complement.
ACAGCTGATGCTCTTAACCACTGAGCCATCTCTCCAGCCCTTTTTGGTCTTTTTTTGACATGGGGGCTCCCCCATACCTTTTGACTTTTATTCAACTAGGCTACATAACCTAAGCAGGGTTAGGGAGGGAAATTCATAAATTTTGGTCCCTTTTTCTAGTTTGGAAGCCCTAGATCCTGGGATGATTTCCTCTCAAGATGTGTATAGGACCAAAAAGTTGTACAACTAACTGCTTTCATTGTGGCCTACATAAGATTTCAACTGTGAGCCTTTCCATATCCAATTCTAACATAACCAAATTTTTAGGAAGTGTGATTTTTCAAACTCTCCTACCTACATATTTAAATATTACAAATTTAAAATTTTTCTGCTCTTTGGGACACCAAGAATGTCGGAACACATGGAGCTATGCCCTCAAAGAGTATGGCATCAGCTACCTCTATTAAAAGGTTCCCTTTATGTACCTGCCTTAGACATATTTTACACAAACCCAAGAAGTTCCAGACAAAAATTTTCTCTTTCATATATTTACACAAGTTCAAAATGATATTCACAGCATCTTCTAAATTTTGGCCAAGAGTCAAAAAAATGCATTTAAACTTTGGAACGTGCCCACATAAGACAGGAGGCCAACCCTGGCAGTTAATAGGGCAGACACCCGAAAACCAAAGGGCTGGGAAAGTCAGGAGGAGCTGAAAGAATTCTTCAGTTTATGAACTTGGTACAATGGGACCAAGACCTTTGCAACGGATATGCAGTTCATCTAACTGGCACCTGTCCCTTCCATCACCTGCTGGGCCTGCTTCTGTCCCATGCAGCACTGTGCAACAGACTGGAATAACCTGCAAAGTGGAGACAAGGGCCAAGTTACTTACGAGCAAAATTTAGGCCTAAGGATATTTTATTTGCTTTAGTTACAAGTACCTTCCAAATCACAGATCAAAATTAGAAACATTTTCTATTACTTTAAACTCACTTTTCAATTTCTGGGGCACAGTGTACAAATTCATGGTTCCAGAACTTAAATGCTGGATTTTTAATCAGCTCAATGAAGGTAATAAGAAGACCCCAAGGATGTGGCCTATTTACAATCAACCGTTCCAAGAGAACCCTAAAGAGGGAGGAAAAGAGCTGGTTAATACACAGCAATATACGAATTCATGACCATGCTTCACTGTCTCTTCCTAATTCTCCCTATTAACCTACTTTAAAAAAATTAACATTGCCAAGTGTGGTATCTCACACCTTTAATCCCAGTACTCAGGAGGAAAAGTCAGGCAGATTGTGAGTTCCAGACCAGCTGGGTATATAAGGAGACCTTGTATTAAAATGACCAAAAATTATGTACATATGGATATTGAGATTTTTCTTACACTGGCACAAGTGCTGGCTTAAATATCCTGGTCTCTCACCTGCTACTTGCAATTCTAACTTTGGCACCCAGAAACAATGAAACATAAGATGATTAAGAACAAGAAGCCTTTGCTGTGGCTTTATACATTATCACAACTGGGTGCTGTCATCTAAGCATCCAATAAAACCATTTTATAGTGTATAAGGAGACACAGGTACTATTTAGGGGAATGGACAGGTCTTAAAGTATCTAAGGTTTGTATGTATATCTTACTGGATTACCTATGTTCTAATTTCCAAACTATACATAGTCCAAGCAACAGAAAATTGACCCTGTTATCTTTCCTGGTCAAAACCCTAAGAAGTTTAAAATCTATATTCAAGATTATTGATAAAAATGTTCCCATTACCACCACCAAGAAACAAAAAAATGTTGCTTTTTATTGTAAACTAGCACTGCAAAACAAACTACTTCAATACTTTTAAAATCCTTTTTGTGACTATGTCAAAAAGACTAAATAATCTTACATGTGGTTTAAGATATCCCCAACCTGGAATGCATAAAACACAATTCAAAACACAACGGAGTGGTCTGTTCTGAGCTTTGTCAACAATAAATCCTCTCACCTTGTGATCTGTTCCTGGATTGCTTCAGTGTTGGCCTCGGCAAAAAGGTACAGCATAGTACAGCTGAAGTAGTGAGTGTGGCTGTTTGGGTACCGCAGCTGATTTGCAATTGCATTTAGGAAGAGATACCTGCCTAGAAGGGTATATGTAACAAAAGTACATGTAATTAAAAATATTTTTACCAAAAAATTGTGGTCAGTACATTCTACAGGTTGCATTTGAATGTCTGCCACCCTAGAGAGAGTTGGTTTTGAATTCTGTCAACAATTAGATGAAATATTCCATTTCATTTGGTACTTGGAAAATTCCTTGTACATTTATGAAAGAATGAGGGCTGGAAAGATGGCTCAGCAGTTAAGAGCACTGGCTGCTCTTGCAGAGGACCCGGGTTTGATTTCCAGCAGCCACATGGCAGCCAAGAACTGTCTTTAACTCCAGTTCCAGGGGAATCCAATGCCCTCTTCTGAACTCTGTGGCATTGCACGTCACGGGTGCACCAACCTACATGCAGACAGTACACTAATACACAAAATAATAAATTTAGTTTTGACCTGGAGGCCCTTATCTTTAAAGATCTTCAACTGGATGCCCTAGAAGATTCTCAGATCATACTTTAAGAACCAGCAGTATATACTAGAATTAAGTTGGGGAAGGGAGGAAGGAATCAAACCCAGAATTGTTTCCTGAATTGCTGAGATTGTAGATGGGTACTATCATGCTTGGTTTACAATAATTTCAGTTGAGTATGGCTGTACTTCTGCTTGATAATTAGTTACATGCCAGATCCAGAGCACCCAATGCCCTCTTCTGACATCTGCAGGCACTGCATGACATGGGTGCAACTATATACATGCCGACTCATACACATAAAACTATATAAAAACACTTTTTAAAAGAACTATAGCAAGGCTTCAAGTAATAGTCCTTCTGAAGTATATTGAAAAAATGAGCAGAACTAAAATAGCTAGTTAGCACCTAACTAAGCAGAATGAATATTCAACACCAAAAGAAATGTAGCTGAACCAGGAAAGAAAGAGACAAACTACACTGAGTTTGCACACTTCCTGCAATAACAGCAAAATTCCAGCCACTGACCTTTTTATAAGCCTCATAATATACTCTGTTGCCTAGGAAGTAGATACTAATAAATGATGGAAAGTGTGGGGATTCCGTTTGGCAGAAGCACTTGCAAAGTCAGCTGGCAACCCCCAGCCCTCAGGCCAGAGTCCTGCTTGCTTTTGAAACCTGCCTGGCACCACTGTATTTGATGCTCTGGGCAGAACATTGTCACATTCCTGTAGTATATGGTATAAAATCCTGCATGCCGCATCCCCGAGTCGCACCTCACAAAGTCCAGCATAAGTACCCCATGTTGTATCCCTTCCGGGGCTAAGACCCTGGTCGCTGACCTGCTGGCCAGAGCGAGCCCAAGAAAACTGCAAGCTCTGGTCAAAGGGAAGAAGATCAAAAGGCTACAGGAAAGGGAAGGTTTATAATACATAATAAAACAATGTATTATGAGGCTATGTCATAGGCTACAAAAAGGAACATTATTTTCACACTAAAATACTGCAATAGGGTATACTAAAATATTAATAGACAGCAAGATTTTGGACAATTCTCTCATACTTTTCACACATAAAATTTAGTGGTGCAGAAAGGCCAGCTTCACTCACCCTCAGTGTCTAAGTCCACAGCCAGGTTCTGGAAGATGTCCATGTGTGCTGAGTGGGTAATGGTGCTCATTGAAGGCGTGCTGCCCTTGTTGTGGATATGTGCGATGGCCTGAGTCCCTACATAGAGCACCAGTGCATTGATGAGCTGGAGGTTGTAGCGATTGCCAGGCTCGTTGGATACCTAAATAAAGAGAAAACTTACTCTCATGGAGCTGACTAGTACTGTTATTTCTAAATTCTTTTTGAGACAGGGTTTCCCTCTAGCTCCAGCTGTCCAAGAACTCACTCTGTAGACCAGGCTGGCCTCAAACTCACAGAGAGCCACCTGCCTCTGCCAGCCAAGTGTATTTCTAAACAGTCCTAAGACTGTTCTATCCAGAAACATGAGCTCCCTTTAGAAACCAAGTACTGCCACTTTGCAAGTGACATAATTAAATAATAAAATGTTAAGTCGAAACATGCCCAATTCTAATTATACATATTTGGAGAAAGTTAACGATGCACAGTTGTGGTAAGACTGAAAAGACATTCCATAAAGCAAACAACTAAAATCTCTTTAGTAATGTTAGCAGTCTATTCTTACAGGAACTCAATCTTTTCACTAATATTCTCTTCTATAGCTGTGTCAAATGATGAAACACACTAGGAAAGTATATTGCCCAGTTGAGCTCACCCAACTAATGCATAGGACAATATTTTGGCATGTATATTGAGACAGAGGTGTTTTTTGACACAGGGTCTTACTGTTGTAGCCCAGGCTAGTCTCAAACTTATAATTCTTCTGCTTTAGCCTCTTGAGTGCTAAGATAACAGGTATGCTTCAAGATATTTTAAATCTATAAATCAGGTTGAAAATATTAACTCCTGAAGTGAGGGTATACATTGAACAATGCAGGCAAAGTTCTCGGTACCAAAGACTAGAGAATGTAAATCAATTAACCTGTAGGTTACTGCGTAGATCAGACAGAAAAGTCACTGGTGATCGAGTTTTAAGGTAAGAATCCAAATCCTTTTTGAATTGAGGTGGCATCACACCAGTGAAATTGGTGAGGATCCGGGGTGCAATGTTAATTTCACTCAGCATGTCCACCTGCCACAAATACCAACAATCAGAATCAATAACAGAAGTTAACAAATTATACCTATGACAGAAAGTGTTAGGATTGCTTTCCTTAAATTATATGCATTATAAGTGTCTTCAAGAGTTCAGCCTTTTAGCAATCAATATTTCTTAGACAGAATAGACATAACATAAAACATAAGATAAATTTTTCACTAAGTAAAATTAATTTCTTTCCTAAAATGAGGTAACAAATACTGCTTGTGGAGGTCTATTAACCATTTTCTCCATACTTAAGATTTCAAAATCAAGTGCAGAAGTAGATTCTACTTTACCACCAAGAAAGAAGCCCCAGAAGAACAAAAGGACATCACTCATTTTGTAAAATGCACAAAAAAGAAGGCTTAAAAAGCAAGCAGAGAAAACACATCATGTTCAGGGTGGCATGATTTTAAGTGGTCCATTTTTCTCCTTAATTTAAATATACACCAATAACCTGTGAAATAGGGACATTACTAAGGTTTCTATATTCTGCAATTTTGTTGTGTGGGGCCAGTTATGACCCAACTTTAGACTTGAGATTCTATAACTATAGCTAAATTTAATGTAAAAAAATACAGAAAATAACCAGAAATATCATACCAATCAGGATTAATAATATAATTAGACCCCTAATAGTACCATTCATTACCTAACACACATGTGTATTGGAGACAGGGGAACTGTCATTAAAAAATAAGACTGCTGGGAGCTGGAGAGATGGTTTAGCAGTTAAGAACACTGGCTGGCCGGGCGTGGTGGCGCACGCCTTTAATCCTAGCACTTGGGAGGCAGAGGTAGGCGGATCTTTGTGAGTTCAAGGCCAGCCTGGTCTACAGAGTGAGTTCCAGGACAGCTGGGGCTACAGAGAGACCCTGTCTCGGGGGGGGGGGGGGGGGGGGGGGACGGGACGACACTGGCTGCTTTTGCAGAGGACCTGAGTTTGAATCCAAGCACCCACATGGAGGCTAACTGTCTGTAACTCCAGTTCTAGGACACCCTCTTCTGACCTCTACAGGCACTGCGGAACATGGGCACACTTACATAAATGCAATACATTCATACACACAAAATAAAAATAATAAACATTAAAAAAGACTTTATTAGACAAAGGGCTAAAATATTAAGATAAAACTTCCTCTGTTAGAACTTCACCTTCAGATTAGGGGTGAATGGGTCTGGGAGCCTCATGTTTCTTGGGAAGGCACTCAGGATCAGATTTCTTAACTGGATACAATTAGGTGGGATCACATCACAGAACCCATAATGATAATCACAAAGGAACTCTGGAAAATCATGCAGAAGAACTAGCAGCACTCTTAGAGTACCCTGTTTAAAAAAAGAAAATGGCTTTACACTAAGAAAGGAACATTTTTTTTCCAGTTATTAATCTAATTCAGGTCAAAATGCAAAAAAATATATTCCAGTAACAACAAAATACTATGGGCTTAGATTATAAAAATAATCACATGCAGAAACAAGGAAAAACTAGGTATTAGGCATTTATAGTCTTAAATGAAAATGAAACATCTATGCTCATAAGCTAGAGAAAACGAATCCAGTGAAAGCAGGGGGGACAGCACTTATCAACTGAAAATGGGGACGAGATCAAAGCTAACAGCAAATTCTTAACACGGGTTATAAATCCGACTCTTCCATATATAGGTGAGATACAAAACACCTTAGCAACTTAGCAACTTGAGATAGGTTTGTTACAAGTCACAAAAGGATACATTTGGTATAAGGCAATTTTGACAACAGTAAATTTTAACATTTTTTCAAATGACACCTTCCTTTAAAGGGAGTGAAAAGGCAACCTATGAGAGTGGGAGATACTGGAATACATTAACAAAAGGCTTGTGCTTGTAACGATATTAGAAAAAAAAATAGCTGGGCGTGGTGGCGCACGCCTTTAATCCTAGCACTTGGGAGGCAGAGGCAGGCGGATCTTTGTGAGTTCAAGGCCAGCCTGGTCTACAGAGTGAGTTCCAGGACAGCTGGGGCTACAAGGAGACCCCCGTCTCAAAAAGACAAAAACAAAAACAAGGTCTGGGTCCAGTGGTGGAATACTTGACCAGTTATGTTCAAAGTCCTGGTTTCAAATCCCAGCACTGTGGATAGGGATGGGGGTGAGAGTCTGAAGAGGTAGCCCACTAAAGAACACTTATTTGCCTAGTATGTGTGAACACCCACACCACAGAAAAATTGATTAAAAATTAAGAATGCATGCACGACAGGTGCACACACCTACATGCAGACAGTACATTCATACACATACAAAAATAAATAAAATTTTAAAAAATTAAAAAAAAAATTAAGAATGCAAATAATCCCAGGGTAACAGCAAAACACTGCAAGGGTCATCATAAATAGGATGATCTATACCATGAAAATATCATTAAGAGGTCATTAAGGAAAGATAAAACCAGGTTTGGTGAGATAGGGAAAAACTGACTTGCCACTGAAATCCTAAACTGGTACTTTGTAAAACTGGAGTATCTTCAGAAGTAGGGCCTATATATGAGTTCTCTGTGATACTTTACAAAAGCTTGACAATAAAAATAGGCTTTCAGAACTTCTGGTAAAGTTACTTTTAAGTGCAAACGAATTACCTTGTAGAGGATTTGCATAGGTTTGGTGAGTTCTACATTTCTAAGGAAAGGCGCTAAATATTTGAATAAATCAATCAACAGCTGTGCATACATAGGCCAACCCTAAAAGAAAGAAATGTGTATCAGTTAAAATTATACTTAGATGTCCAGCCTCTAAAAATGTTGCCAAGCATCTGTGGCTTACCCATCCTAATGTGACTAGAGAATTGTGATGTAAGCTCCTCTCACAGACCAGTTGCTAGACTTGTCTTAAAGAAGACTACTAGCTCACCATGGTGGCACATGGCTGCATCCCAGCAGCACAGGGGGCTGAGGAGGAAAACTGAGTCCCAAGCCAGTCTAGGGTACAGTCTCATTGTCTCAAAAACCAAAACAAAACAGCACAGCCAAGTATGATGATGCATGCCTTTAATCTTGGTACTTTTGGGAGGCAGGGACCAGCCTGATCTAATGACGCCTTTTCTTAAAATAACCCATACAAAATATCCATATCAAACCACCAAACAACAAAACAAAACCAAAATTTGGGAGGCAGAGGCAGGCAGATCTCTGTGAGCTCAAGGCCAGCCTGGTATTCAAAGCAAGTTCCAGGCCAGGGAGACCCTGTCTCAAACAAACACGCATACATGCATGCATGCATGCATGCATACATATACACACACACACACACACACACACACACACGCACGCACACATACGCACACACGACTAAATATTAAGGAAAATTTATCTCAAATGAAACAGACTCCAGAGATTTCAGGACATGGTCTTTTTTTTTGCCTATAAGAAAATTAGGAGAAAGTAAACCACTTTGAGGAAATTTTAGAGTATTCAACCAACTGCAACTGCAGGCTGGTTTCCTTAATTCCTTCTTTGAACTAAGTTCTATGTCTCAACTAACCAGGTTGGCCTCAAACTCACTGAGACCTACAGGCCTCCTGAGAGCTAGGACTAAATGCATGTGCTACAAGCCTGGGTAATTCTTGATAATTTCTTTCAGTATATTTGTTGTATTCCTTATTTTGGGAAAGGAAATACCAAGTTCATTAAAGGGTAATTTCAATTTATTGCCCATATCCTCAAACTGGGAAGTAGCACCTATTCACCCAAGAAAACCTTTTAGGAAAGTTAGTCAAGTACTTGACTTTCTGCATTATGTAACTCAACATGAATAGAATAATTCCCAGGACTGGAGAGATGGCTCAGCAGTTAAGAGCGCCAACTGCTCTTGCAGAGGACCTGGGTTCAATTCCCAGCCCCCACATGGGGGCTAAGAACTGTCTTCAAGCCAGGCATGGTGGTGCATGCCTTTAATCCTAGCACTCCAGCACTCTGGAGGCAGAAGCAAGCAGATCTCTGTGAGTTCAAGCCCAGCCTGGTCTACAGAGCAAGTTCCAGGACAGCTGGGGCTACAGGGAGACCCTGTCTCGAAAAGACCAAAAAAAAAAAAAAAGTACAACTAATACTAAGTGACCAATAGAAATCTACATAAACAGTGCTGATAAGCCCCAGGTATAGTCTCATCTGAGGAGATAAACTGCAGCCACACCTTCTGCTGTGGGGTATGTGCCAGCATTCTTGCAATAAATATCCGATGGGAGATCAATTCAAGCCAGGCATATACAAAGCCAGGAGCTTTGGTAGGCCTCAAAATGTGGAATGTATTGCTGTTAAGAAAAAAAAAAAAAAATCAGAAGCTCAAACTTACAGCAATATATGAATATAGACAATAATGCAAGTTACTTTACAGAGCCAATCAACATGCATTAAAACATACAAAGTTTTACTCATTTCTTTTCTGTGTTAACCCCTTAAAGAAATAGCAAGACATGGTACCACCCACTTGTGATCCCAGCACTCAGGAGGATGAGGTGGAGGGAGAAAAATTACTAGTTCCAGGCTAGTTTGGGCTACATACCAAGACCCAGAATCAAAATACAAAAGTCCAGCAAGCTAGGGTGTGAGAGTACATGCCTCTAATCCCAGCAACTAAGAAGATTAGGAATTCAAGGTCAGTCTCAGCAACATAGGTGACTTTGATGTCAATCTGTACTACTACGAGTACGCTATGAGACCCCATATCAAACAAGAATGAATGGAAATCTAACAAACCAAATAAACCCAACAATACCAGAAAGCTGTAAGAGTCTGAAAATTAATGGTTTCCAACACATGTTCAGGTGCATTGAGTTCCAATAGCAGCATGATAAAAATCCGATGGTAAGGAAGCTGCTGAAATTCACTTTGCCGAACATCATGATCCTGTAGGAGAACTCCCACTACGATTCCAAGAACCTATAAAGAACATATAGATTATAGCTTGTAAATAAGATAATCCACTTGTCACTTTGAAGTCATGCTTCTTTTATCTTTTATCCTTGGATTGAATTGAGGGCCTCAAACATGCTAGACAAGCACCACTACTGAGTTGTAACCCTGGGCTTCTTTGGTCACTTTGAGACAGGCCCTTGGGGCTAGAGAGATGGCTCAGTGGTTAAGAGCACCAACTGCTCTTGCAGAGGACTTGGGTTAGATTTCCAACACCCACATGGCAGCTAAGAACATCTTTAAGCTGGGCATGGTGGCACATGCCTTTAATCCTAGCACTCAGGAGGCAGAGGCAGGTAGTCTCTGTGAATTCAAGGCCAGCCTGGTCTACAGAGTGAGTTCCAAGCCAGCTGGGGCTATAGAAGACCCTGTCTCTAAAAAAAGAAAAAGAAAAAGAAAAAAGAAAAAGGGACAGGCTCTCACTAGGTTGCCCCAAAGCTGGTTTTGAACTAGCAACCCTCCATACAGTATTTCTACTTTGGTCTCCCAAAGAGATTAATATCTATTATAGGTCTGCATCAATGTATGCATAGCACATATGTGCCTGGTGCCCATGGAGGATATTAAGGGGGCACTGAATCCCCTGGAAGTGGAGTTACATGTAATTATAACTTGCCATGTGGTGCTGGGTCTAAACCCAGGCCCACTGCAAGTGTAGCAAGTGTTCTTAAATGCTGAGCCATTCGTCCAGCCACCCCCCCCCCCACCTTTTTGTCTTTTCAAGACAGGTCTCCTTATAGCCCCGGCTGTCCTGCAACTTGCTCTGTAGACCAGGCTGGCCTTGAACTCACAAAGATCCGCCTGCCTCTGCCTCCCAAGTGCTAGGATTAAAGGCGTGCGCCACCACACAGCTTCTCCAGCCCCTTTAACTTACACTCTTAAGCCCTACTACATTAAAGGAAAGTATACCAATTAAACACAAATTTATATGCAGGTAGCCAAAGGGGCTTTTACTTGTTTGATTCAGCTTTCAGCTTTTGTTTTCTTTGTATTTTAGTATCATGAGAACAAATTTGTAAACTCTCCACAAATGCAAATAGTTTTTCTAAAGCTTCAGAAGTCAGGACACCTCTTCAGTTTACAGCACTGAAATCCAACCATGTAATTCCTGTAGTGTGATCTTAAGCTAACAAGTGTCAAACAGTTTACACCTCTATTAGCATTTAGTAAGAACTGCAGCAACTATCATTTAAAAAAATCTGACACTGACTTCATTTGCTCATTGATTAGTGAGGGGGCATTAAGGACTCACTTGTATTTCTTCAAGAGGAAAATCTAGAGTCAATTTTATTCATTCTTGCATTATTTTAATATTTAATTTTCTAAGAATCCTATGGTTTAAATCAGGATAATAATTAAATGTTATTCTTGGTACTGGTCTATACATCCATATACAATAATTTGGTGGTGAGTGGGGGAGACACCATAGCTACTATCTCCTTCTGTGATCATTATCAATATTAATGATCAAAATTAACACTATGACTCTCCCTCTTTTATTTTCAGTTACAGCACTATGGTCTTTCTCTTAAAACTTGATGGATATTATCACTGAACCTAAAGACAGAAAAAGGCTACTATTACAAAACATTTTGGGGAAGTGTTGGGCACAATGGAATTGAAAAGCAGACTCTGTCGCCGGGCGTGGTGGTGCATGCCTTTAATCCTAGCACTTGGGAGGCAGAGGCAGGCGGATCTCTGTGAGTTCTAGGCCAGCCTGGTCTACATAGTGAGTTTCAGGCCAGCTAAGACTAAAGGGAGACCCTGTCTCAAAAAACAAACAAACAAACAAAAAAACCCAAAAAAACCAGACTGTATAAAGACCTTTAATAATTCAACAAGAAAGGATTCCAAACCTTGTTCAACAGGTTAATCTTTGTGACAGTGTTGGTGGCCTCTCCTGAGTGCTTCACTAGCAGCGCAATAAGCCGGACAAAGGCATCCAGGTTATGATAGCACTTGGCTCGTATCATGGTAGGATTAGCGGCAGGATTGTGTTGCTGTTCAGCCTGAGCACGGTAACTGATTTCAACACACATTTCAGTGCAAAGCCGAAAAAACCTTGTTATGAGATCATCAGTCTTCAGTATTCCTTGTTGGTGCATCTAACATGGGAACACACACACAAAAAAATTGACATAATGAGGTAACACTCAAAATAGACCTTATATACCTTAACTTTAAATATACTTTCATTTATTCCGGCTATCACATTTCAAATTCTTACTTTGTAAAATGATGCCATTCCCTATTAAAGAACCGGCAGAGTTTCTCCCATTTTTAATTCAGGAAGAACAGAAGATTGAAATAAACAAGATAGATAACATAGCAATTTGAACAAGAAAATATCTCCAAATATTGTTGAAAATTATGTAAATAAACCTTTAAAAAGACTTCAAAATTAAAATATTCTGTACAATGTACTGTTTTCCAAAGAGGAAACTAAATTACATGTATTTTACTTCCCATAAATACACAAAAGATAATTTCTTTTGATTTAATCAATGACAAAGCCTTTTGGAACCCCAAACAGGTACCCCACAGAAAAGCCATTGATTACTACTTATTTCTTAAAAACCCCACTTGGGAGGCAGAGGCAGGCAGATCTCTGTGAGTTCAAGACCAGCCTGGTCTACAGAGAGTTCCAGCTGGGGCTATAGGGAGACCCTGACTCAAAAAGACCAAAAAAGAAAGAAAGAAAAACCCAATCCGATGTCTATTTTAAAGTAATGACCTGTTACACTGTTATAATAAATGGAAAAGACAAGTTCCAGATTAGGGAGGGCTTCATAGCAACCTGAGTCTTCAAAACCAGGGGGCTGGGCGAGGTGGCCCATGCTTTTAATCCTAGCACTTGAGAGGGAGAGGAAAGCGGATCTCTCTGAGTTCAAGGCCAGTCTGGTCTACATAGTGAGTTCCAGGACAGTTGGCAGTACAGGGAGACCCTGTCTCAAAAAGACCAAAAAACAACTAACAGGCTGCAGAGGAAAGCCCAAAGAGGAAAACCTCGAAGATTATTCTGGAAATTTAAAAACAATTTGTCTTTTTATAAGCAGTGAAATGGCTAAATCGGTGGGACAATGAGAACAAGACACCACAACTAAGACAAAAGGCCAGCAAATCAGCAAAAAGATCTTCTGTCTACATTCATACTTGAAAAACTGGGGTTGAGGAACCAGTCTGCTATGGCAAAGCAGCGTAAGGAGCATAAAAAAAAAAATCACAGCCAGGCGAGGTAGTGCATGCCTTTAATCCTAGCAGAGGCAGGAGTATCTTTGTGAGTTCCAGGCTAGCCTGGTCTACAGAGGGAGTTCCAGGACAGCTGGGACTACAAGAGAGACCCTGTCTCGAAAAGACCAAAAAAAAAAAAAAAATCCTCAAAAACAAAACAAAACAAAACAAAACACCCCCCCCACGCAATTTTCAAAAGGCACCAGGAAGGTACACTAAGTCAACCTTTTCAAGAGAACCAGGTTAAGAGCAAGCAGAACAAACAAGCTTAGAAGCACAGAGATGGGCCACATCCATACCCATGAAATAGAATGACCACACCACCAGTGGGTATAAATTTCTCCCATTCAAAGCAGATATAAAGCTATAAATATGGAGATCAGCTTTTCAACAATTGTTTTACAACTCCTAGATTCTTTTAGCAGAAATATGACAAAGTATATTTTACTAGGTATCATTTATGTTAAAAGCAAATCCAATCTGTAACCATTTCAGAACTCAAACTTCTCCCACACCCAATCATCATGAATTTAAAACACAGACCTAATTAGTCTCTTTGGCAATAATCCAAATTTTGTTTTCAATTTGAAGAAATAAAAATTTATCTGTTATAGCTTGCTCTGAACAAATATCAAAGTTTCCCTAAAGAAATTCCAAGGCCAGTTCAAGAAAGTATTTATAACAAGTTATTTACAATCATAACACTAACTCCTCGTAATTCCACTGAAAGCAGCCAGTAATGATCAACCAGCATGCTAAATGGAACTATGGCTCTCTTCTGATACTTTTTCTTGTTCATCCCGTCCATAACTGCTATGCTTGATAAGCTTGATCTTCAGCTAGACAGTATGGTTCCCAACACCTTACTCAAACTCAAATTTGCATAAAATTCAATAAATAGCCATATTGGAGAAAACACAGTAAAATACCATTTAAACAGATTTTTTTTGGTTGTATCATGCTTTTAAGACTATGATATGGTAAAATTTTATTCTATTAACTCATACATAATCCAGCACTGGCAATTATGCTAGAAAATTTTTATTTTATAGCTTCATTACTTATTTTCTGACCTGTTGTACATTATAGGTATAACACTAGAATGGAGTAAACAGGACTAGAGGAGGGGAAATGCTGATTTACTGTAGCTGTGATTAGTAATGAGGAAATACACAAGCCTTATCAATTTAAGAATGTGGTGGTGACATTTTTGGTTTGCATGAGTATGGAGGTAACTCTGACCACAGGCAGACAATATTAATATTGGAGTTATCACACCCTACTTATGTTGAATAAAAAGCACCTTTCTTTCCAAAAGCTCTACCTGTCCAACAAACGCAGAGAAAGCTTTGGTACTGTCTCGGCCAGCTGCTGCTGAATGGTATAGATTCACCCATTCCCTCAGAAGATACTCTGCCTTCTCCCTCAGGCCTGGAGGGTCATCATACTCTGAGGCTTGAGAAATCCCAGAATGCATCATAAAGTTAGGGCCTCCATGAGCACGATCAATCATTGCTTCATAGTTGGATCGCACTACTTCCATCAGCTGGGGCAATCTAGTATGATAAATCCAGAGTGAAAATCAGTTTACCCACAGTTGTGATTTCACAGATATACAACTGAACCATTAGCACTTCCACATTTAAAAAAAACTATTCATTTTCTGTTTGAGACAGGGTCACCCTGTTATGTAGACGCAGCTGGCAAGAGAACTGCCTGCTTCAGCCTCTGGACCCAGCAACAAAACTATTCTTTTCAGTCTTACCACCTGCTTGACTACAAAGTTGTAATACAGCTGCGCATAGAGGTAAGCTCCTTTAATCCCAGCACTCAAGGCAGAAGCAGGTGCTTCTGTGTGCGTGTTCAAGGCCAACCTGATTTATACAGTGAGTTCCAGGTGAGCCGGAGCTACACAGTAACAACCGTGTCTCAAAGGAAGAAGAAAAATATACACAAACAAATGGCTCCAATTAAGCTATTAATACCAAAAAAATGTGTCCACTGAAAGGGACCTGATACTCAGTGTCAGCAAGTAATTTGGTCACTGTCAGCCCACTATGTGTGCCATGCTTTCTACTATTTCTTGTAAATGTCAATAGTGTTTGAAAATGTATTTCCATTTAGGAAGCAAGCAGATCTAAAAGTCCACTTGCTGGGGCTGGAGAGATGGCTTAGCGGTTAAGAGCACCGACTGCTCTTGTAGAGGACCTGGGTTCGATTCCCAGCACCCACATGGTGACGCATGCCTTTAATCCTAGCACTGGGGAGGCAGAGGCAGGCGGATCTCTGTGAGTTCCAGGCCAACTAGGCCTATAGGGAGACCCTGTCTCAAAAAAAAAAAAAAAAAAAGCCCACTTGCTTTTAAAAATCAGTGTTCTGTGCATGTATCTGTGTGTATAGGCATGGGTGTGAGATTGCAGGCCAATGATAACCTCAGGTGTCATTCCTCAGAGGCTATGCACCTTGTAGTTTGAGATGTTTTTTTTTGGGGGGGTGGGGGTTAAGGTCCTCTTTCAAGTATTTTATTGATTTTGTTTTCACCCTAAACAGAACACATTAAACACACTTCTGATGGCAACTAAGCAGTCACTGTACGAACAGCTCTATACTAAGACACCAATTAACTAAGCTTTCACAATTCCAGGCACATTAGGCCTAGCTAACATTACAAAAACTATTAAAATTTTTTTTAAAGTGAATATGTACATTAATTTCTAAAGGTCACAGAGATCACTAGGTGCACAGGAAAGCAAAGCATTTTATTCTTACCCTTCTGGAGCATTGCCTCTAGAATGAGCATTAATCCTCATGAGGGTTTCAATGGTATGGAACAGATCTGCTTCAGTAACATGGGCAACACTCCTTTCATCCACCAGCAGAATTTTCACCAATTGCATAGCAAATGCTACAGCCATATAGTTTAAACCATTCTCCATTGACTGGCAATAGACAAATATAAGACAATTAGAATAAACGCACTTCCTGAATCCTTTAGCTATATAACTTAGCCGGGCGTGGTGGCGCACGCCTTTAATCCTAGCGCTTGGGAGGCAGAGGCAGGCTGATCTTTGTGAGTTCAAGGCCAGCCTGGTCTACAGAGTGAGTTCCAGGACAGCTGGGGCTACAGGGAGACCCTGTCTCGAAAAGACAAAAGAAAGAAAAAAAAGAGGCAATATAACTCAAGTTAAACTTCTTCCATACCTGAGCTAGATGAAGATCATATTGCTGCATGTTAACCAAATGATTACGAATTAACAACTCCACAGCCTCCACATTATATTTATATTCATCTCGACATTCAATTAAGCACCTAGAAAAAAGTCATTATAACCACATTGTTAAACAAAAAGCTTATTCATTAGACATCTGTTCTAAACAACGATGCCTTAAGAGACAATAACAGCAAGGGCTGGACAGAGGGCCCAGCAGTTAAGAGCTGCTCTCCCAAAAGACATGGGTCCAAATCTCAGCACCCACATGGTGGCTAACAACCATCCATAACTCTAGTTCCAGGGGAAAAGGGAAATTTCTAGACAGAAATAGACTGTATCAAAACCCAGCCCAATAAAAACTTGTTTTCTCTGATTACCCACCTTGTGATCTGTTTGTTGCACCATGGAGATCCATATGCCCTGCCATCCTGTAGTGCTTTCAGAACCAAGAGGTGACACTCCCTGTAGCGCAGCAATAGGTCAGCATCAGCACCACTTGTAGCATCTAATAAACCCTCTACAGCCTAAGGACCAAAAAACAAAACAAAAAAACAAAACAAAAACAAAACAAAAAAAAAGCGCATCCAGAAACATGTAAAATACAGTATTCAGTCCAAGTATCAGAGCTTTCTAGACATCAAAGGTCAATGTAAATCACTGCCTAGAATCTGAAGCTTCCCAACTGTTATCCCCACTCTAACTTCTACCTAGCTTAAACACACTGTGTTGTCTTAAGCCTCTTCCTAGTTAAAATATTGGGGGAGATTCCCTACCTAACCTGTTCATTTTCCCCAATACATGGATCAAACTTTCCCTTACAAATCTTAAAGAGATCCAGGCTGGTGGTGCACACCTTTCATTCCAACGCTTGGGGGTGGGGAGGGGGGGTGGGCAGAGGATCATGGATCTCTGTTGAGTATGAAACCTTGTTTATTTAGCAAATTCTAGGCCAGCCAGAGCTACATGGTGAGATCTTGTCTCAAAAATACCCCAATCAATCAAAAAATAAATTTTAAGTTTTTTCAGCATTATTTCCAGTACTTCCTACAGAATAGGAAGATTTCCAACTTTACTACTCTTAACTGCATTCACTACATTCTACTGAAGAAAAAAAATCTTAATCATGAGTTATGCAGTTAATTTTTAAACTTATTTAAAATATTTTTTTTTTATGTGTATGAGTGTATTGTCTGTACATAAGCGCACCCATGTGTTGCAATGGACCCTCTTGTATAGGTCAGAAGAGGGTGTCCAGATCCCCTGGAACTGGAGTTACGGATGGTTGTTAGCCACTATGTGGGTGCTGGGAACCAAACCCGGGTCCTCTGCAAGAGCAGCCAGTGCTCATAACTGATGAGCCATCTCTCTAGCCCCCTTTAAACTATTTTTTTTTTTTTGAGACAGGGTCTCCCTTTAGCCCCAGCTGGCCTGGAACTCACAGATTTGTCTGCCTTTGCCTCCTAAATGCAAGGATTAAAGGCATGTGCCACAACACCCAGCACTAAAGACAGTTCTTAGCCGCCATGTGGGTGCTGAGAATAGAACCCCGGCCCTCTGCAAGAGCAGTCGGTGCTCTTAACCGCTGAGCCATCTCTCCAGCCCCTAAACTCACTTTTAGGTAAACAAGAGTACAGGTCACAAAGTCTATAAACCTAGTTCCTTCTTCTACAAGCAACAACTTAAGAACCAACCTTTTGGAGTAATCCAAGAGCAGCTATGGCATCCCGAGAGTTTCGAGATAACACCACAACCTCCAAAAGACTCCGAAGAGCCTGAGCTTGAGGGTTCATGGCCAAAGTTGGTGGAATGGCATGTAGGTGCTGCTCCAGCTCTGTAATGCACTTATCATAAATCTGAGCTACATCGTCTGTTGCCCAAGCCTGCTGTTTTAGGGAAAGAAAAGAACCAGAGAGATACAAACATTCAATGTTTTGCACCAGCAGATATCCCAATGAAATAGAAGTCAGCTCCAAATGTATACTTCCATTGGCTGTAGAAGGCGTCTTCCATGCTCCCCTTTTGAGCTATTCAGTCTTACTATAAAGTGAGGTACAGTGCACGGCAGGGAGGGGCTACACAGGGGCTTTAGCGTGTAAAATCTGGCCAGTGCCAACACAAGCAAGTGATCAAGAGAGCACAGTATCAATAATGCAAAAGAGTGAGCACGACATCACCTGTACCATCCAATAACACAAATTAATGAAATGCTCCAAATAAAAAAAATACACAGTACTCACACCAAATGTTAAGGTATGATTGGATAGAGAAAGAATACTGTATTACTTCTGTGCTTTCCCTATCAAAAATGTACTGTTGGGCCAGAGATAGGTCAGTTACCTTGTAACAACTCTGACAACTTGAAACGTTAAGATTTTGATGAAGGGGTAAATGTTTAATTTCTTGGTTTTAATGTTTGAACTCTATGGTTACATAGTATTTCTGTTACAGATACAAACAACTAGTTCAAGCCCAGAGTGGAGGTGCACGCCTTTAATCCCAGCACTCAGGAGGCAGAGAGTCAGGTGGAGCTCTGAATTCAAGGCCAGCAGGTTTACATATCAAGCTCCAGTCCAGCTGGGACTAAAGGGAGACCCTGTCTCAAACAAAACAATACAAAATGAAACACCCTAGTTCATCATAGTGTACAACTAAAACACCAGGATTCAGAGCAAGCCAGTGAACAGTACTCCTCCATGGCCTGTGCTTCAGCTCCTGCCTCCAGGTTCCTGCCCTGAATTCTTGCCTTGGGCTCCCTGAGAACTGTGACCCAGAAGATGTAAGCTGAATAAACCCTTTCCTCCCCAAGTTGGTATTGGTCACAGTGTTTTGTCACAGCAATGGAAGACAAACTAGAACAGAAATTGGTACCAGAAGAGTGGGGTATTGCTGTGACAGACCTGACCTTGGTGTTTTGGGGAAGGACTGTGGAGGCGTTTGGAACTTTGGGCTGGGAAGATCATTGAATGCATAAAGATCGTTGCTGTGGAGCTTGGAGCAGTTTTGCTGAAGGAGTTGTAGAAGATGGAGGCCTGGCTTGTGAAGTTTTTAGTTTCAAAGGGGAGCAGAGGTCATCAGGACTGTGTAATCTGTGGGTTCTGGTCAGCTGGGGCTGAAGAATCAGCTGTAAGTAACAAGAGACCAGAACCTGAAGTGATATCTTTGTTGTACTGGGACAATTGATGCTGGTTAGCTGGGGCTGAAAAATCAGCTGTAAGTAACAAGAGACCAGCATCACTGTGGTGAAATCTTCTGCGAAGAATTTCTTCAGGGTCAGCACACAGAAGCTGTGATGCAGAGGGGCCCTGAGCCTCCATCTCGAGCCAGAAGCAGGACTTGGTAACGTGTAAGAGTCTCCTATATGGTTCTGGTGTTGAAATTTGAGGGTGTCACGGAGAGCAGCCAAGGCTTGGCACTGTGAGAGGTCAGGAAAGACCATTGGTGGAAGTGCACCTCGGTTGCTGTGAAGACCCCAGGATTGCAGGGGTCATGGAGAGAAACTGAGGCTTTGCACCAGGAGAGGTCAGAAGAGACCATTGGTGAAGGTGCTGCCTCAGTTTCAGTGGAGACCTCAGCTTTTTGGAGATGCCAGGACCATGGGACGACCACCAAGAGCAGCGGCAGGTGTGAGATGAGCTGTGTGTGCCAAGGACAGCAGAGTCAGAGGGGGGGAGCTGCTTAAACCCTTTGGAGCCCAGAAAATCATGAGTGAATCCCAGGTGTCCAGCCTTGAGTTACTTGCTGGACTTAGATTTTGTTTGAGAATGCCTGATTCTTCCCTTTGAAATAAGACAGTACTTGTTTTGGATTTTACAGCAGCCCACAGTTAAGAGACTTAACAGACTGTGAACTTTTAAGTGTTTGGACATTTTAAGGACTGTGGGGCTTTTAAGGTTGTACTGTCTTAGGTTGTGATTCATGTTAACATCATACTTTGGGGATAAGAACTGGAAAGGTGGTGGTTTAATAGTGATGTGTTTTGTGTGTCAAGGGAGCCTCAATTGGGGAATTGGCTCCACTGGACTGGCCTGTGGCCACATCTGTGGAGTATTGTCTTGGTGGTCGAGCACTGTGGGAGGGCCCAGCCCACAATGAGTGGTGCCACCCTGGGCAGGTTGTTGTGTACCGTATAAGAAGGCAGGCTGGGCTTGAGCCAGGGGAGCGAGCCAGGGGAGCAAGCCAGTGAACAGCATTCCTCCATGGCCTGTGCTTCAGCTCCTGCCTCCAAGTTCCTGCCCTGAGTTCTTGCCTTGGGCTCCCTGAGAATTGTGACCCAGGAGATGTAAGCTGAATAAGCCCTTAACCCCCCCCCCCAAAAAAAAACACACCAGGATTCTCAGGAGACTGAATTAAGAAATAAGGCCAGCTTGGGGCTGGAGAGATGGCTCAGTGGTTAAAAGCACTGACTGCTCTTGCAGAGGACCTGGGTTCGATTCCCAACACCATATGGTGTTTAAGAAATAAGGCCAGCTCAAGGATAGCATGGGCAACTTAACAGAACTTGTTCAAAACTTAAAATATGGGGTGGGGAGGACAGTTAACTAAAAAGATGCAGGAAAAACACTATGGAAACCCACTACTTTGTAAGCTAATTAAAAAATATAATTAAGGGGTGAGTAGTAGGGAATGAAAAAAGTAAGAGCTCGGAATGTAGCTCACTGACTAGAATGCCCTGGGCCAATCCCACTTCATAAACCAAGCATAGTGGTACGTATCTGTAATCCCAACACTTAAGAGAGTTACGGAGCATTAAGATCAGAAGTGTAAGGTCATCCTCAGCCAGACATCAAGTTTGATCCCAGCCTGGGGTATAGGAAACCCTACATACACATGTTTGATCAGAGGTCTCATGCATGAGTAGATAACCCTGCTCCCAGAAGCCAGGAGTTAGTTATCAAAGGAAAAGCCCAGTGCCAGGCCTGGAACACCTCCCTACAAGCTCGGGTCTCTGAGACCCTCAAAACAAAACACATTACTGCCATTGTCCTCGGTTCGTCCACTAGAACTAAATGACAAGAACCTATTGCTGGAAAAAGCCAACAAACTTTGGTTATAGGACATAAAGAAATCAACCTGGAAGGTGCTAAGCAAGCTGCTGGGGGGGGGGGTTGTCATTGGTTCTACTTACCTATATATGGATGCTGGAAGATAGAACACACACCTGCCAGGCAAGAAGTGCCCTGCCCCCTGGTGCAATACAGGCATGGTATCAAGCTAACCAACCACTTTACAGTTGGATTTCAGTCCTATTCCACATGAAGAAATCCTTGCCTAGTACTCTAAACTGGTGTTATGTCATGGTATGAAGCTACCCAACTTTCCATTGCATCTGAGTCCTATGCAACAGGAGGTAATTCATGCTTAGTACTACTGGGAAGGTTATCATAGGCCCTAGGGAGGAACCCACTACTATTGTTTTGCTAAATGGACGTGTTGTCAAAACGTCTTAACATTTATTTTTATACCCATAGATTACTGATCTCAAAATTGGTAAGAGAGGTCTTTTTGTTTTCCTAGTGTGCAGTAGTGAAATGGAGACCTTCAACTGAGCGGTGAGTGCTCAGCCTTGAACAGGGTATCTCTATCATTCCCTCCAAGGCTTAAGGAATAATATGAAATAAAAGCATAAGGAATGTAAGAGATGGGAAAAAAATTACTACCTGGAAATCACATTGCTGTTGTGTTAACTCAGAGCAGTGATGGTCACCTGCACGAGACAGAGCTCATCAACTCCACTATAGGTAGGGAGAAGTAGACGAGGCCCTAGTCTAGCTGAAGAGCTGTTAAGTTATAGCTATAATCCCTCAGCAGCTAGTAACTTATGTATGCTGCCGGGCATGGTGGCACACGCCTTTAATCCTAGCACTTGGGAGGCAGAGGCAGGTCTACAGAGTTCTGGGACAGATGGGGCTATAGCGAGACGCTGTCCCCAAAAGACAAAAAAACAAACATATGCTAAACTCAGTGGGTTATTTACTTGTGTGTTGGTACATGTATGGAGGTCAGTCAGAGGACAATTTGGGCGAGGCAGTTCTCTTCTACTGTGGAGGTTCTGGGAACTGAATGTAGGTCTTCACATCTGAGGCAAAACACCTTAACCTGCTGGGCCATCTTGGTGGCCCATTGGTGGGTTATTTAAAAAAAAAAA
>VZQC01003255.1:6344160-6398671 GCA_009823505.1 Rhizomys pruinosus | reverse complement strand
AAAAGCAACAAAGCCGGGGATGGTTGCACACGTCTTTAATCCTAGCATTTGGGAGGCAGAGGCAGGCGGATCTTTTTGAGTTCAAGGCCAGCCTGGTCTACAGAGTGAGCTCCAGGGAGACCCTGTCTCGAAAAGACCAAAAAAAAAAAAAAACAACCTGGCATGGTGGCCCACACCTTTAATCCCAGCATTTGGGAGGCAGGGGTAGGTGGAGCTCTGTGAATTCGAAGTCAGCCTGATCTACATAGTAAGTTCCAGGCCAGCTGAACTACAGGGAGACCCTGTTTCAAAAAGACCAAAAAAAAAAAAAAAATTTTTTTTTTTTAAGTAGAGGAATCAAAGTCATGAAAGGGGGATGGGGATGGGCATTTCTGAAAAAGAAATCAGGTTTTAGAAGAACTGGGAGGGGAGTAGGAGGGTGAATGTGATACAAGTATACAAAGTAAAGAGAGCTTTCAAAAAATAAAGATGGTCTATAACATAATGGCTTCTACACAGACTCTCCCCAGGCGCGCCCCTCGTAGTAAGCTCAAGAAGAAAGTGCTGTGTTATCAAATTATGCTTTGTAAAATAATTTAATACAAATGAGGTTATTTACCTTCATGGGCTGAGCTAAAAATCCTGTGGGCTGACTTAAGTCATTAGTAGGTAAAAAGCCAGGCACATTTCGAGCAAACTCTTCATAAACTGCCAGCTGCTTTGGGTCCACACCACCAACCTTAGAAGAAGAAAAATCTCTTTTGATAGGATCCATTTATTTTGAAGGTGGAAAGTTTACACAGGGTAGGAGTTTGTACAACACACATCAGCATGCCCACAGATAAACAATACAGAAAAGGGTTCTCATTTTCCTGTTAAGACTCCCTCTCATTTAAGAGGCATGCCTTTTATGTACAGGGTACATGCAATCCCAGCACTTGGTAGGAAGAGGCAGGATGATTACAAGTTTGAGGTTAATCTGGGCTATATATGGAGACCACATTCCAATAATCCAAATAATCTTTCAGTAGAAAAAATGCCACATATGAGACTGTGCCAGCGAAACTCTCCCTTGATGGGGGTAAACAGTATTAGATTCCTCACTCTTGCTGGAACAAGAGAAAACAAAAGCTAATGAGCACATGAGCTCTTCTGATACCAACACTTTAACAAATTAAGAGTATGGAGGAATCAATTCCTATAGCTGCTCCAAGGCAGTTTTTAAAGTAAAATGTTACTAGAGATGCTTTCTTCAGAAGCAATATGTAGACACACTCTTCTAGTCTCAATGAAGCATTCAGGCAACAATAAAAACAAAGACAGCAAAGGTGACAGGGAGCCTCGATTCTCACTTTCAGCCTGATTTGCTCTGGCATCCTCTCCGCTTGATACGTTAGCACAACAGGATCACAGTATCTGCGCCCTTCTTGCCGAGCATGTTTTCTCAGCTCAAATTCCTGCAAATATGAAAAGTCACTGAGGTTCTTGTTACACGATATTCCCTCAAATTAAATGAAGCTACAACTTTAAAGATAAATGCTCAACACTTACAGTTGCTAATCTCTTGTCCATCTCAGGGCCTGCTTTTTCTACTGCAGTTTTCTGAATAAAACAACAAGCTAACTCACAATTGTCCTGAGCTAGCTGAGCAGCTGCCTGGTCCATCATTTCCCTTTGTTGTGGGGATGCAGTCTATACAAAAAGACAACAGAAGAAAAAAACATTTTTTTAATGATAGGTCATTCTAAGTTCTGGTACTACATATGAATCAACCATGAACTGATCAGCTCCCTCAACTATAAGATGAAAACCCTCAACATTTTATCAGTTTGTTCCAAAAATATGAGAGCAGTAAAGCATTAAATATCTAACTGACAGCTTGACAGCTGAGACTAAAAAATAACCCAAATTTGCCAGGCCTGGTGGTGCACGCCTTTAATCCCAGCACTCGGGAGGCAGAGGCAGGTAGATCTCTATGAGTTCAGGCCAGCCTGATCTACATATCGAGACTAAAGGGAGACCCTGTCTCAAAAAGACAATAAACAAATGAATTAATTAATAAACAAATAACTCAAAGAATATCCTCTGACTGTATACAGAAAATAACTTTAGGGGCTGGAGAAATGGCTCAGCCATTAAGAGCACCAGACTGCTCTTACAGAGGACTGGGGTTCAAGTCCCAGCACCCACATGGTGGCTAAGAACTGTCTTTTAAACTGGGCATGGTGGTGCATGCCTTTAATCCTAGCACTCAGGAGGTAGAGGCAGCTGGATCTCTGAGTTCAAGGCCAGCCTGGTCTACAGAGTGAGTTCCAGGCCAGCTGGGGCTACAGGGAGACCCTGTCTCTAAATAAATAAATAAATAAATAAATAAATAAATAAATAAATAAATAAATAAAGATCAGTTTATAGTGTTCTATTCCAACTGCTTTAATCTAAATTCACCATAATAAAATTTAATTGGCTTGTTGCTTTTTTCCTAAATCCTTCAATTCCTTTAGGAAAATATCTGAGTATTTAGTATCTGTTAAACACTAACGAGTAAGCAATGAGCAAAAAGTCAATGTGACATTGACTTTTTTTTTTTTTTTTTCTTTTTGAGACAGGGTCTCCCTGTAGCCCCAGCTGTCCTGGAACTTACTCTGTAGACCAGGCTGGCCTTGAACTCACAAAGATCCGCCTGCCTCTGCCTCCCAAGTGCTAGGATTAAAGGCGTGTGCCACCACGCCCCGCGACATTGATTTTTGAATGGGGGGCAGGGTATTTTAAGATAAAGTAGTGTACAGTGAGTTTTATTATACATAAAATAACCAACTTACACGAAGGGCTGAGGCAAAACTGTTTTTGAGGTTAGTTGATATGCTCATCAGTAAAGGCTCCCTGCACGTAATCATAGCCATTCCAGCTGTCAAGTTCCGCATCATGTGATGAGCTGCTATTCGCATTCTAGATTCCTCAGAATCTAGGGCAAAATCCTTCCTGACTATTTGCTCACATGTAGTCATGGCAATCTTAATTGACCGATCCACTACAGGATGGACTAGGTCCTGGACAGCTCGTTCAATTGCTTGACGCACACACTGCTTCAACTGTGGATGAGCCTGAAACAAAGGAATCTGGAGGGAGAAAGAGAAGCACAAATTAAGTCAACTGCTTTACATAGCTCAATTCCCTTTTCATCAGTGATTTATTTCTTCAAGGTTACAGAAGTAACCTTTCATTTAATATTAACAAAATCTCATGAAACAGAAGCTACAGTTTCCTACAAAGTAGGAAAAGTAGTCAGTATACCCTAACCATGGTATTAAGCTACCCCCCCTTACCACCCCCATCAATTCAAGTTTCATGGACAAACTATTCATTAAAGATGTATTTACTTGCGAGCAGGACATGGTGGTGCACGCCTTCAATCCTATCACTTGGGAGGCAGAGGCAGGCGGATCTTTGTGAGTTCAAGGCCAGCCTGGTCTACAGAGCAAGTTCCAGGACAGCTGGGGCTACAGGAAGACCCTGTCTCAAAACAAACAAACAAACAGATTATTTACTTGCTTAGTTAAAATTATGGCTAAGTCTTGTAAAAATTTCCAAGGAGTTAGAAAAATAACTCAGTGGCTAAGAGCAGCTGCTGCTCTTTCAAGTGGAGCAGAGTTCAGTTTCCAGCACCCACATGACAGTTCACAACTTTTCTTTAACTCCAGTTCCAAGGGTTCCAACAACCTCATTTGGCCTTCACAGGCAACAGGGACACATGTGATACATATACATATATGTAGGCAAACACTAATATATATACAATAAAAATAAATCAAGAAAATGCAGTTTTAAGTTTAGAGTGAAAGGGTATCTATCCTTTAAGAAATTATTTTTGGGCTGGAGAGATGGCCTAGCTAACTCCAGCTCCAGGGGAATCCGACGCCCTCTTCTGACCTCCATGACTTTGCACGACACGGGGGCACAAACCTACATGCAGACAGTACACTCATACACATAAAAAAAATAAAATAAAAAAGAAATTATTCTTTTCCAGCACAGTGGCACATGTCTTTAATCCCAGCACTTGGGAAGGCAGAGGCAGGAAGATCTCTGTGAGATTGAAAAAAGAAAATGTTTTCAGATAGGGTCTCACTATGTTGCTCCAATTGGCATAGAACCCAGTTGGCTCTCAGAGAGATCTAGATCTGCCTCCCTCTAGAGTGCTGGGATTAAATACAAGTACCATTATACTTGGCTAAATAAAAAAATTCTAGTCATAAATAAGTGTTCAAAATAGGTAACATTTTACAGTGCCCAAAGAGGTTTCTTGTTTGCTTCAGTTTCTAGTCTTTCATCTTTCCCTACAAACTATGCCTTGATAAGGTTCACTGCATAAACAGTAACCCTGTATCTATGTATATTTTTTATTTCTGAAAAGCCCATGACAGCACTGCTTCTGAATTTTAAAGTGTTAGGCAGAACATGACGGCACAAGCATACATATAATCCCAATACCCTACTGGGGTAAAAGGATAGAAAGCTCAAAGCTACATAGGAAGACTAGAGCTCAAAAAACAAAACGGGGCTGGAGAGATGGTTCAGTGGTTAAGAGCAACAACTGCTCTTGCAGAGGACCCAGGTTTGATTCCCAGCACCCACATGGTGGCTAAGAACCATCTTTAACTCCAGTTCCAGGGGAATCTGACAGCCTCTTGACATCCGCAGCATTGCACGACACAGGTGCACCAACCTACATGCAGACAGTACATTCATACATATTAAAAAGCAGAACAAAAAAAACAAAAACAAAAACAAAGTCTATTAAGAATAGGGTGCTGGGGAGTAGATGGCTCAGTGGACCAGAGTCAAATCCTCAGAACCTACTGAAAAACCGGGTGGGTGTGATGCCCTACTTTAATCTCAGTACAAAGAAGGCAGAGACAGAATCTGAGGAGCAAGTTGGCCAGGGAGGACTAGCTAAAACAGTGAGCTCTGCGTTCAACAAGAGACTATCTTGTTGTATAAAGTGAAAACAATTGTAGAAGACAACCCACATCAACCTTGAGCTTCCATATGGACTGTAGGATAGGCACACATACACATACATGCCACACACAAAAACACATCAAGGATAATAAGCAATGTTACTACAGATAGTAAATAAATACTATCTTTAAATATAGAAAGAATATCTTGCTGGGGTTGGTGGTGCATGCCTATAATCCCAGCACCTGGGAGGCAGAGACAGGCAGATTTGTGAGTTCAAGGCCAGCCTGGTCTACATGGGGTGGGGGGGTGAATATGAATATTTTTTAATTTTCTTATTTTTATTTATTTTATTTATTCTTGTACGTGTACGAATGTACTGTCGGCACGTAGGCTTGTGCACCCATGTCATGCAATGCCACAGAGGTCAGAAGAGGGCGTCAAATTCTGCTGGAACTGGAGTTAAAAACGGTTCTCAGCCGCCATGTGGGTGCTGGGGATTGAACCTGGGTCCTCTGCAAGAGCAGTCGGCACTCTTAACCTCCAGCCTCGAATATGAATATCTTAAATGACTGTAGATAAGAGCATTCTGGAACCAAGCCACAACAATACAATGGAAAAATAGACTTCTATGTCAAGTCTTGCCTGGAAATTTTATATATAAAAATCAGCCAGCAGTTTTACCTATCTACCAAAATGGCTTAATGTAAGGCAAGAGGATGAAAGTAAAACCAAAATGCATTTGTATACATTAAAGGTCTTGACCTGTGTAAGAATTTATTTTACTGCTGATATAATTTAATCATCAAGGGTTGGGATAAGAAGAATCATAATCACTGAAGAATATTTTGGGGGGGGGGGCATTTTTGAGACAGGGTCTCCCTTTAGTCCCAGCTGGCCTGAAACTCACTCTATAGACCAGGCTGGCCTTGAACTCACAAAGATCAGCCTGCCTCTGCCTCCCAAGTGCTGGAATTAAAGGCATGCTATTCTTAAAATAAAAGGGGAAAGGAAGTCTACCTGTACTACATATAGTTATTGATCCCTACTTTCTTTTTTTTTTTTTTGGTCTTTTCGAGACAGGGTCTCCCTGTAGCCCCACCTGTCCTGGAACTCACATTGTAGACCAGGCTGGCCTTGAACTCACAAAGATCCGCCTGCCTCTGCCTCCCAAGTGCTAGGACTAAAGGCGTGCGCCACCACGCCCGGCTGATCCCTACTTTCTACAAAAGAAAAGCAAGGGGAGTAAGGGGAAAAAGGAAGGAAAGTTCATTATGCCACAAACCAAAGCTGAAAGAATAGAATAGTATTTACTTACTGTAGGGTTTAGAGTAATGTGTGGTGCCAGGCCCGCAAGAGAATACACATTGATATCGTGGTAGCTGTACTGTGGTTGTGGTGGACCTGTGGCTGTACACGTAGTACTGGTAGCTGGTGTTGTAGAAGTTGCTAAATGTCAATAAGAGATAAAACAGAGAATTTGTTGACTGTACACTAATATTATTTGGATATCAAGTGTTGTTATCTACATAAACAGCATTAGACTTTAAGGAAAAAAGGAGGTCATCTTAGGCCTCCTCTTTCCCGTTCTGAAGAAATTCTGTTATATCAAATATGAGCAAGGCACACAAAATCTGCCAGAGGAAGTATCTCACAGCACAGAAACCAATTCAAGAGTCGATTTATATTAGCCAGTCTAAGATTTGAATGTTTGATCTGTATTAGAGGTACCTATTTTCAACCTGGCTTTCCCTGAAAGGAAGAGGAGAATGCTAGTTGGCATATGAAATATTCTACCAACACCCCACTGTTTAACATCCCTACATCCTAGTTCGAAGCCCACACCCACACCCACCCATGTTTGCTTGATTGCTTTTTTTCCTATATAGGCCAGGGAAGGCATTCTGCCGCCCAAGCTGGCTTCAAACACACAATCCTCCTGCTTTAGTCTTCTCAAGTGCTAGGATTATATTCCAGCACCACTATGCCTGCCCCGATTTTCCAGATGCAGATAAAATAATGTTCTCCTGGCAGGTATGAAATAACACAGATTATTATGTATACCATTCCAGTATTTCTCAGACTTCACACAAAGAGATCAACTAGCCTGGTTAGGATACAACTGATTAAATCACATTTGGATTATTTTATATGAAATGGTAAGACAGTCTAGATTATGTTTAACATTACTTTCACTTGTTAATTTAGAAGGCTCACAAAAAGTAATGAAAACTTTATACAGTACAGAATATTCCATAGTTTGCTTCTGTATGTGGAGCTCTACCATGAGAATGCTCTGGTCAATAAAGGCTAGACTGTTACGCTCACTTGTTGTCGTGATGGGAGGAAGTTCTTCTGGCTGCTTGACATCTTTCTTTGGAGCTGAGAGTTGTTCATCTAAGTTCTTTAGGCGATCTTTATCCTTTAGCAGGTTTCCAGGTTTTAGCTCATTGATGTCTAACGCAAGGTTCTTACAGAGCACTTCAATCTCAAACTTCAAGTTTAACTGTACAATCAAGATTTGATTAGGATTTAAGAAAATTTAGCTTTATTCATTACATACATCATCCCCAATCCAATGACCATACCCACTCCCCACAGTCTTGTGTTTACTATAAAGTTCTCAATCATGTGAGGGCAGAGATACTCCTAAGGATAAAGAAGCAACAAATTTACCTTTAAGTCATGTTCCTGGTGCAGCTCAGCTAATACATTCATAATTGCCATTGTCCAGGGGTTTGGTGGCCTAAAAACCTGAAGAAGAGCTATGTATTAAGCTAGCGCCAAATGCAACCTTTATTGTGTATTATTTCCAACATTTAAACACTTAAATCCATGTGACCATGATAAAACCCAGAGGAATCCCACATATAACACATACCAGAAAAACACTAATAGAATAAAGTTTTATTCCACCTAACTTTACAAACTGGTTATCTGAGATCCAAGAAGAACTGACTGAATTAGCTTTTTTAAATGTTCATAAGAACAAAGGTTATAATCTCTTGGGCAATCTTTTACAAATAAAAGATGAATAAAATCTACTCACCACACTACGAATGCTGGACTCTAAAACTTTGGCAACAAAGGGTACTACGTAAAGCAACTCCTGTTGTCCTTTAACATAAGCCTCTAGCAGCAAAGATTTCACATCCAAGTCCTAAAATAGGAATAAATAAATTCAGAAGCTGAACATATACTACAAAAGTCTCCAAAAATCAAGAAAGGTTTTCTCTAAGTTCATCTCCCAAATACAATCAATACATTATCTGGCCCTTGCTTTAAAGGAGAAGTCACACCTTGCTAGCTTTTCTGTAATTGTACAAGAATCTGAGAGACCATGGGCATAGAATTAATAATTTAAGCACAGGCCAAAATCAGTAAGAAAACATACCACCCAATGGACTTCTAGAAAAGAATACTAAGCTTAAACTCACAGTGTGTAAGATGGGTTTATTTTTAGCTAATGTGATCATTCCTAGCCAATGTCCCAAGTTCTTCAGCAAAGAACGATCTGAGAAATTGGCTGCAGCTTTATCAGAGGTCAGCAGCACCTGCAATAGTGTCAGATTAAGAAAGAACTGTTAATAAGCTTATGAAAGAAATTCCCCAATGTTTGAGAATTCCATTGTCCTTTCTAAAAAATAAGTCGTCAATGCTGAGAATATGCCCAAAGCAGACAGACCTACTCATCACTGATAATCTTTTATGCTGGTTCATCATCAAACATTGATATTACCTTTAAAGTGTTTTAAGGGGCTCAGTCGGCCAAGTACTTGTCTAGCATGTGCAAAACCCTGGGTTGTGTGTATCCCCAGCACGACAGAATGTACAAATGAACTGATAAATGAATAGATACTAAATTTTCCTCAGAGAATGTGGGGGCTTCTAAGGATGATAATAGTCCATGATCAGATAATAGAAGCTGAAGACAGTCATGTTCCTTAACTCCATAAAGCAACAGCAAAATGGCACAAGCCAGCTGTTCAACAAGGAGCCAGGAATTCTTTTGCACTACAGCGTAACCAAGAATGGGGAAAATTCCCATCCACAGGTTTAAATATAGTGCTAGTTCCTAAGCCAGTCCCAGGTTACCCATCAAAGAACGAATGATCACAATAGTATCTTGGTTTACACTATTTCTTGAAAAACATTTTCCTACTCAAAAAAAGTAAAATAGTTGTATATTATGGAACAAGAGTATTAAGAGTTTGACTTAAGCTGCAACAAATCCCAGATAAAAGCTGTTCTACAAATAGGCCTGGAATCTTAAGATACCTGGCACTTGACTAACAGAATGGCCTTTTCTTTTTTTATAGATGGCTATGAACTGCCGTGTAGGTGCTGGGAACCTGGGTCTTCTTTAAGAGCACCAAGTGTGCCTGACCCACTATCCCATCTCTCCAGCACCAAAATCATAGTTTTCCATAAAACTGTTCTTAAGAAACAAGATAGAGAATTAAGAACACTACAAGTAAAATCCAAGTAAGTGGTAAGAAGGGGACAAATTAAAAAGATGTGATGCCACAGAAGACATACTAAATAACACTATATTATATGGAATAGAGAGGGAAGATCTAAACTGAAACAAGGAAAGGTGAAGACAAGTTCAAAAGAGGGTTTACACATTTAAAATCAACAATAATACACAGAGTAATGCCTCAAGGATTTACATTCTTGGGGCAGTGAGATTGCTCATCTAGTAAAGGCAACTACCACCAAGCATAATGACCCTGGGACCCATATGGAGAAAGCAAACTGACTCCCACATGTTATCCTCTCTTTCATACGTTTGCACAAGAGTGTGTATACAGGTGCACAAATAAATTTTTAAAAATAAATTATTCATACAACTCAGCAGTTACACATTTGGAACAAAATCTAGAGCAATTTCCATAGATATCCAATATAGATAATAAAGAGAAAAATAGCAAATCATCCCAAATTCTATATATTAAGGTTAGCTATTCCTCAATTCAAAACAATAATTAAAGGAAACACAAGACCACTTACTTTAATATTTCTGTAGGTCTCATTCAGAACCATCTTGTTAAACTCAGGATTCTTCAACGTGTCAAGGAAGTTTGAATACAAGCTATGAAAGTTTGGCTCAATACTGACTCGCTTCATAACTAGATACTGTGACACCCAAGGCATAAATTCTTCCTTCACAGTTTCTTTCAGCTCTTCAACCTAGCCAAATAACATAACACAGACAGTAGAAAATCAACAAGCTGATAAAAGAGAAACCAAAGTCTGGTTTGTGAGAACCATGCCACACGGCAAGGTGCTTCTTACAAAGGTGATACAGTGCTAAAACACAAAGAACTTAGTCTTGGCCAGGCGTGGTGGCCTATGCCTTTAATCCCAACACTCGGGAGGCAGAAGCAGGTGAATCTCTGTGAGTTCAAGGCTACCCTGGTCTACATAGTAAGTTCCAGGACAGTTTGGGATACAGGGAGACCTGTCTCAAAAACAAAAAAAAGAAAGAAAGAAAAAACAAAAAAAACAACTTTGTCTTTCCCCCTTGGCAAATTTTCAGCAACAAATAATCTTAGATTTTGAAAGATGGTATTTAACTTTTTTTTTTTTTGAGGCAGTGTCTCCCTACATACCTTGGGCTAACATCAAACTCATGATCTTCCTGCCCAACTCTCTCAAGTGCTGGATTTCAAGCTTATACCCAATGCACAGCTGGTATTTACACATTAAACCCACTTCTTTATACTAATGGTAATGGCTAGCATTCTTTATGCTTTGCATAGCTCTACCTCAGTACTTAGGTGTCTCATACTCTAAAGGGCTTCTAAGAGGAAATGAGTTATGGTTAAAATTAAAACAGAAAAAACTCATCAAGATAGCATCACATTATTTCAAAGAAGCACTGCAAAACAATACATCTGAATCTGTATACAATACTTATAAAAAAAAAATCATACCTTTTAAAATGAGTTTGTTTGCTTTTGTTTTTAGACAGGGTCTCTATCACTATGTGATAGACCAGGCTAGGCTCAAACTCCTGTGTGTTCAAGGGATTGTCCCACCTCAGCCTCTTCAGTAGCTTGGATTACAGAGTCACATCATGTCACCTGGCTTATTGCATTAAAAAGGGTAAAATAAATCCCTCCACCCATAAGGGAAACAGAAAGGACAATTATAATCTATGATATCATGCTCACCTTCTGTGTCATATTTGACTGTGAGAGATTGTTGAAGATAAAAGCAATTTTCTCTTGGATATTTTCTGGGGGCTCCACAATTCTCTCAGTTTGGTCTGTGGCCACAAGCAACGTATCTATATTTGTTGTATTTATAGAAGGCTAAAAATAATAGAGTACATTAGGTTAAATAAATTGAGATGCTGACTTGAAAAAAACTGTAGAATAAGGTTGAAAAGATGGTTCGGTGGTTAAAGGAGGTCAATCCCCAGTAACCACATGGTAGGAGAGAACCAACTCTCCCATGCTGTCCTCCTGACCTCCAAATAGAAGCCATTCCATGTGTGCACCCACACAAATACAATATAAATGTAATTTTAGGGGCTGGAGAGTGGCTCAGCAGTTAAGGACACTTGCTATTCTCCCAAAGGACCTGAGTTTAGTTTAGATTCCCAACACCCACGTGGCGGCTAACAACAATCCATATCTCCAGTTTCAGGGGATTTGACACCTTCTTCTGGCCTCTTCAGGCTTTGGACAACACTCACATAAAATAAAAATAATAAAATATCTTTTAAAATAAATGTAATTTAAAAAACTGTAAGGCCGTAGAAGGATTCCATTAGTATGAAAAATACATATTGTATGACAATATTGTTAATATAGGCCAACACATTACTGAAGTTTTTGTTTTGTTTTGTTTTGTTTTTGACACAGGATCTCCTGTAGCCCCAGCTGCCCTGGAATTCGCTATGTAGACCAGGCTGGCCTTGAACTCACAGAGATCCTCCTGTCTCTGCCTCCCAAGTGCTGGGATTACAGGCATGTGCTTTCCATGCCCAGCCACATTACTGAAAGATTAAACAGTGGCAGTACATGGGAAATATAGGGAGAGACTAAACAAAGGGAGAAAGTTGATCTTCTTGCTTACAATAATAAAATTAAAATAATAGCTCACTACTAAATAAAACATTAAAAATAAATTCTAGGAAAAAGACATACTTACTGGCACATCTTTCTTAAAGCTGACTCCTGTTGGCCTGGTGACTGTAACTGTTTTAGCAACAGTGGTGGTTGTTGAAGTGGTTACCATTGTGTTAACCTGACCGGCAAGAGGAGCTTTGGCTGGAACCTGGGCCTGAGCCTGGGCCTGAGCCAATGCAATACTTCCAGGAGTTGTAATAGAGCCCTGCATTTTCACAGGAGGATCTCTGGATTGCTGTCCATACTCGATGTACTATATGGGTAGGGAGAGAAAACACATTCAGAGTTCTTAACTGCCCCATCCTGGTACAAAGACCAAGTGGGTACCATGGATACCTGTAAGATAAAGTACTGCGAAAATGTTTAGTCTGGCAAAACTTTAAAAAGCAGCCCCAAATACCTGCATACAAAATTCCTTAAACCTCTAATAAACTTGAAAATCTTCAAAATTTATGTCCAACAACTACTTTTATTTATTGAACCCTGATGAATATAACACAGAAAAGTACCATACTAATAAATACAGCCTCCTCAAAGGCAACCCAACAGTGTAATGGATTTTTTTTTTTTTTTGGTCTTTTTGAGACAGGGTCTTCCTGTAGCCCCAGCTGTCCTAGAACTCACTCTGTAGACCAGGCTGGTCTTGAACTCACAGAGATCCACCTGCCTCTGCTAGGATTAAAGGTGTGGATTTTTTTTTCTTATTTCAAAACTCAGATAATCTCTCTGCCAATAACGAATTAAAAATGGGGTGCGTTCTCCCAATGCTGGTTCAATAATAGTCCTTAGCTGGCAAAAATGATACTGA
The DNA here is from genome assembly GCA_009823505.1 of Rhizomys pruinosus. Classification (NCBI taxonomy): domain Eukaryota; kingdom Metazoa; phylum Chordata; class Mammalia; order Rodentia; family Spalacidae; genus Rhizomys; species Rhizomys pruinosus. The sequence goes on along the minus strand of VZQC01003255.1, from coordinate 6,385,783 downwards.
CATTGAGTGTGTGGGATTTTGTGTAGCACTTTAGCAGCTAAAAGCCTATTTATTGAGGCAGTGTCTCACTATGTAGCCCTGACTGGCCTCAAACTCAAGATCCTCCTACCTCTATTTTACAAGTGTTGGAACTAATGGTGGGAGACACACTATCTGGCTAAAACTTCCTACTAGATTTTAGAACTGTATTTTATGGGGCTGGAGAGATGGCTCAGTGGTTAAGAGCACTGATTGCTCTTACAGAGGACCCAGGTTCTATTCCCAGAACCCACATGTCAGCTAAGAACTGTCTTAGGCTGGGCATGGTAGTGCATGGCTTTAATCCCAGCACTTGGGAGGCAGAGGCAGGCAGATCTCTGTGAGTTCAAGGCCAGCCTGGTCTACAGAGTGAGTTCCAGGACAGCCAAAGCTACAGTAGGGAGACCCTGTCTCATAAAGACCTAATTAATTAATTAAAGCTGCATATTTTATACACAGCAATACAATTTACATATTAAACCCAGGAGTATTTTGACCAGAAACACATTTTTTTTTCATGGTGGATGTGTGAATTCAACTTTCTGCATATTGAAGTACCAGGAATCGTTTCAGCATTCCTTAAGAATCCAAAAGCATTTTATCCCTTTTTGGGCACTATGAGAGTGGCACTTCTTTTTTGAGTACAGTGGGTACTGGACATGCCCAGACACTGAATGCATGCTTTGCAGTGACATATTTGAAAAATGTGGTCTTTTGTTGTTAAAATGTTTTTGTAACCTGAAATCCATATCCCTTTACTTCTCTGTGTAAAACTCTCAAGTAGTTCTTCTATAGTGTTTAATGAAATCATTAAAAAAAAGTTTTTAACATTTTATGTACGTGTTTTGTCTGCATGTCCACCTGTGTGTGTAATGCCCATGGAGGCCAGAAGAGTGCATCAGATCAGAACCCCCTGAAATGGGATTTTATAGATGGTTGTTAGCTGCCATGTGAGTGTTGGGAACCAGACCTGGGTACTCTGCAAGAGCAGCCAGTGCTCTTGACCACTGAGCCATTTTTCCAGCCCCATGAAATCTTTTTTTTTTTTTTTTCTTTTTGGTCTTTTTGGGTGTTCCTACAGCCCCAGTCTACCTAGAATTCAGAGATCCACCTGTCTCTGCCTCCCAAGTGCTAGGGTGTGTCACCATGCCAGACTTAAAGACAGTTCTTAGCTGCCATGTGGGTGCAGGAAATCAAACCCAGTTCCTCCGCAAGAACAGACCCAGCCCTGGGTCAGTCAGATTTTAGAGGAAGACAGACCTTAGACATTTTTGGGATAGGGAATGTGGCTTAGTGTTTGCAGCTTAATGTGTCCCCAGTACCTCCAGGAAGGCAGGATTTTAAATTTTATCTTTACAACATAAACATAATTTATCTAGTGTATATCAAATTTAAAAACTGCAACTATAATAAATCAACTAACATTTCAAGCTGACTGACTAAAAATGTTTTTTAACAAAAAGATCAGTCACTAAAAATGGTTCTCAAGTGGTTTTTTTTCCCCCTTTTTGTGTGTGTGTATGTGGGGGGGTCTTTTTGAGACGGGGTCACCCTGTATTTCCAACTGTCCCAGAGCTCACTATGTAGACCAGGCTGGCCTTGAACTCAGAGATCCACCTGCCTCTGCTGCTCGAGTACTGGGATTAAAGGCATGTACCCCTAAGCCCAGCCAGTTCTAAAGTTTTAAGATTACAAAATATTAACATGAATTCAAGGCTGGCCTTGAACTCACAAAGATGCGCCTGCCTCTCGAGTGCTGGGATTAAAGGCGTGTGCCACCACACTTGGCATAAATTATTATTTACTAGGTCCCTTTTTGTAGAGACTGAAACCTAACATGCTCCTCTACAGAATCTAAACCAGTAGTTCAAAATATTTGTTTTTTTTTTTTTTTTTGCGGTTCTCAGCCTCAGCCTTTAACGGCTGCGCTATCCCAACAGCCCTTGTTTTTAAGAAAGACTCAGGGCCAGGCGCGGTGGTGCACGCCTTTAATCCTGGCACTTGGGAGGCAGAGGCCAGCCTGGTCTACAGAGTGAGTTCCAGGACAGCTGGGGCTACAGGGAGACCCTGTCTCTAAAAGACTAAAAAAAAAAAAAAAAAAAAGACTCAGGAAGTTCTATATATAAAGCAACTTGGAACCATATTAACACTTAAAGGAGATAATTAAGCTCAGTTCCTTTTTAGAATCAGGTAGATTTTCTATATATATATTAAGGCAAAGATTCACTAAATCAAAGATATATATTCAAAGTATCAACAGGCTATAAGGACTAATCAAAACAAGCATGACACTACATGCCTTGAATCCCATCACTCAGGAGGCCAAGGCAGGTAGAACTCTTTGAGACCAAGGTCAGCTGGTCTATACATCTGGAGCTATACGGAGAGCCTTTCTCAATCCCCCTCAAAACAAAAAACAACTCTGACTAAAACAGGAAAAGCAGAACTAAAGCAAAAATGACTTTTTGATGTAGTTTATTACTATAACTACAAAAGAAGCACCAAGTAATATTTACACTAAGATAATTTAGGAATCTTAATCTGGGCATGGTGATGCACACCTTTAGTACCAGGACTGGGGGAGGCAGAGGTGGACAGGTCTGTTGAGTTAAAGGCTAATCTGCATGACAGGACTGAGAGAGAGGGTGGAGAGAAAGGGAAGGAGGGAGGAGCCAAGTTTTGAGGTCAGCCAAGTGGTTCTTTGGGAAAAGCACTTGCCTCAAAAGCCTGATAAAGCAGGCTCCAGTCCCAGAATCAAAGGTAGAAGGAGAGAACAGACTCCACAACTGTGTCCTGACCTCCACAAACACCATAGCAGCAAGGGCATGCCCCCCTCCCCGAGACTCTTAAAAAATAATAACCATCTGCAACTCCAGTTCCAGGCCTCCTTCTGGCCTCCACAGCCATAAGATGCATGTGGTGCATTTACATACATGTAGGCAACACTCATGCACAAAAATTAAAATTAAAAAAAAAAAAAATCTTAACCTTAGTATCATTTTTCATAAATCTTACAACAAATCAAGACTGATAACCCTTGATTTACTAGACAGGTGGTTATAGATGGAAGGCCCTTACCTCCTGTAAATGATGTGGAAATTGCATAAAGTGACTAATAGAAGCCAAGTGCTGACAATACTGGGGATAGTCCTTCAATCTGCCAACAACAACAAAGACTTAATTTTCCATTCATCACTTCATATATGAACAAAAACTTACATACAAAACTATGCCATAATAATTTTCCATATTCTATTGTGAAATCAATGTCAAAGGGAAAAACAATAGTCAGTCATGCACAATAGTGCATACATGCAATCCCAGCTTGTCTGGCCGTTGATTTCTTCTTTGACATTCACAACAAAGACAAGAATGCCAAAATGAGGGGAGATAAGAGATACTCATGAACTTTACCGCACACTGGAAAATAAAACATTACTCAAGCATGTTAGCACATGCCTGTAATCCTAGCACCTTGTACACTGAGGCAAGAATAGTGCGAATTCCAGGCCAGGCCAGGCCATGCAGAGATCCAATCAAAATATAAATAATTAAAATAAAACCTTTTGCTGGACATGGTAGCTCATGCCTTTAATCCTAGCACTTGGGAGGCAGAGGCAGGCAGATCTTTGTGAGTTCAAGGCCAGCCTGGTCTACAGAGTGAGAGTTCCAGGACAGCCAGGGCTACAGGGAGATCCTGTCTCGAAAAAGAAGAAACAAAAAAACTCCATGGGACCAGGGTATAGCTTAATGTACAATTAATGTGAAAGGATTTTTTTTTTTGGGGGGGGGAGGATAATTATTGCTCTTTATATTAAAAAAGGGACTTCCCAGAACTAGGGAGGTTGAGAAGGCAGAGTCCTTATAGCCTATTGATACTTTGAGAGTTGCTTTGGAGGAGGAGGAAGTTTATCATAAGAAATCTATCTACTCACCTATTTTTAAATCTATCAAGTGCAGCAATACCAAAATAATACATTTTGGATCCAAAAGGCTTGCGTAAGGCTTCAAGAACATATCGAAGGGCCAGACCCAATGCCATGTAAGTGACCAGTCCTTTTTCAATTATGCCACCAAACAGGCAGGCTGTTATATGTAGTTCTTTATCCGGGTACTGGGGGAAAAATCGATATTCTTCAAACAAGTTCCTTAGCATACAGTTAAATACTTCTCGTTCCCTTTTTATACTAGAGTCTTTAAATCTCTGCAGCATTTCTAATACCTAGAAAAGCAAGATAAAACATCACATACAAGAAACTTTACCAAGAGTCTTCTTCAAATACCCTAATAGCATACTTGCTGTGGATAATATTATCAATAAAGAGCTTGAGACAAATATTAAGACTTCAAAACATTGATAAGACATATAAAATATTTTGAGCTAATTTCTAAAAACTCTTGGAAAGGCATTTATTTCAGATTATGTGAATAATTATTAGGAATCCTAAACACTCACCTCATCAACAGACATGGTTGGATGTGGTGGGTGATTATAAATTCGCTGGAAATAGCTGTTTGCTTCATCATCTATCTCTTTACTAAAGTGCTGATTTGCCTCTGGCCACACCTGAGACAAGTCCGCTGTTGGAAACAAGATGCAATACATGTTTAAGTCATTCTTTCTGAGAGCCAGAGTCTAATAATATGGTTCTAAATTTATAGAGAAAAAATAAAACTGAATCAAAGTATTAAATGACTAATTTTAATACTAAAGTTGTTAAGGAAGATAAAAAAAAGATTTTTAACAAATTATCTTACTCAGTTCTGCTACATGTTCCTCAGATCATATTGCAATAATAAAGATCACTTGGTCCAAATACCTAACACATGTACTATTAATACAACCCACTCAAGGTTAATAAGTTTCTACTGCTTTGCAATAAAAATATAGCTTAACATAACATGGCACAGATATAAACATAAAGCATGCTACAAAACATAACATTCAGACACACCTTTCACACCAGCATTTTCAAATCAGTTGGTATACTTTTAATCCTTTTTTGTTTGCTCTGTTTTCTGAGAAAGGGTCTTGCTTAAATTTAAAGTAGCCCAGCCTAGCAATTTGCAATTAACCTGCTGTTTTCAGGTGCTAGAATTATACATGGGCCTCAAAATGTCTAGCTCTTTCAATCCTTGCATAATAAGTATTTACTCCCAGTGATAACAAAGACATGAGTCAATTAATTATGCCTATGTATCCATAAAAATGACTTGTCTTTTAGGTGATACTACTAAGGTGAACCTTAAAAATTGATCTTACACTGCATCCTACATATCATATGGCAATATTTATGAGCCATACACTAGGAAGCTGATATGTATTTACTTCATAACCTTGACTAGATGAAGCAGAAATTTGAAATGTTCATGGCTGCTCCTGACATTTTTTTACATGTGATGTACTTTTTATCAAATTTTTGCTATGTAGACCAGATTGGCCTTGAACTAAGCTCTGAGACTAAACGCATGTGCCTACACACCTGGTGCTGACAACAAATAATTTGTATGTTAAGATGAAAAAATGAACTTGATTTCTTTTTTTTTTGGTCTTTTCGAGACAGGGTCTCCCTGTAGCCCCAGCTGTCCTGGAACTTACTCTGTAGACCAGGCTAGCCTTGAACTCACAAAGATCCGCCTGCCTTTGCCTCCCAAGTGCTACGACCAAAGGCATGTGCCACCAAGCCCAGCTCTTCACTTCTTTCTGAAATTGTTTGTTATTGGCATATAGAAAGATTACCAATTTTGTATGCTCGTTTTTGTATCCTGCCACTTTGCTGAAAGTGTTCACCTGTTCTCAGAGTTTTCTGGTGGAATCATGGCCTCTTATGGATGGCATCTACTCATAAGCATCATTTGACTTATTCTTTTCCTATTTCTGTTTCTTTTACATCTTTCACTTGTATTATTGCTCTAGCTCGGTCACTGAGTACTATAATGAATAGGAGTGGAGACAGTGGAGATCTCTACCTTGTTCCTGATTTTAATGGGATTGCTTCTTTTTTTTCCCTCCATTTAGGATGATTTGGGCTATGGTTTGTCATATGTAGCTTTTATTCTGCTGAGGAAAAAAAAAAGAAGAAAGAAAAGAATTATATAGCAACATTAACTTACATGCTCGTGATTTTCAACAGGTCTCCCATAGCCCCAGGGTCCTGGAATCACCTCTGTAGACCAGGCGCCTGAAACTCACAAAGATCCGCCTGCCTCTGCTCCCAATGTGCTGGGATTAAATGGCGTGCCACCACCACGCCGCCCTGTGTAATTATATATTAAGATAAGTTACTGTGTACCCTAGACCAGTGCACATAAGCTCCCAAATTTTAATTAATAAAAGCTAGAGCCATCATTCCACTTGTCTGCTGGGCCAGAACAAAAATGATGGTTATAAGAAGCTTGTTAAATGTATTTTGACCATAAGGACACGGCATGGTGAGCGCACCCTTTAATCCTCGCACTCGGGACGGCAGAGAGCACAGATCTCTTGAAAGATTCAAGGCAAGCCTGTCTGAGTGTATTCAGGCACAGCTGGGAGCTAAAAAAAAACAGCACTGCAAAAGCCCAAAAAAAAGAAATCAAGGTCATTTTTCTCTATACATAACAAATTATTTGTTGGCACACCCAGGTGTGTAGGCACATGCGTTAGTCTCAGAGCGTTATTCAAGGCCATCTGTCTACATAGTCAAAAAATTTAATATAAAGAAATCACATGTAAAAAAAAGTCAGAAGCAGCCATGACATTAAATTCGATTCACTATCCCAGGTTGATGAAGTAAATACATATCAGCTTCCTAGTGTATGGCTCCATAATATTCCATATGATATGTAGCTCATGTAGATCAATTTTAGTTCACCTTAGTAGTATCACCTAAAAGACAATCATTTTTATGAGAACATAGGCATAATTAATTGACCAGCTTTTTATCACTGGAGTTAAATACTTATTATGCAAGATTTTGAAAACTAGACCATTTAGGCCCATATATAATTATAGCATCCTGAAAAACAGCAGTTAATTGCAAATTGCTAGGCTGGGCTACTTAATTGTAGCAAGACCCTTCTCAGAAACCAGAGCAAAACAAAAAAGGATTAAAGTATACCCAACTGATTTGAAAATGCTGGTGTGAAAGTGTGTCTAATGTTATTTTTGTAGCATGCTTATGTTTATATCGTGCCATGTTGATGTTAAGCTATATTTTTATGCAAAGCATAGAAACTTATTAACCTTGATGTGTTGTATAATAGTACATGTTTAGATTTGGACCAAGTATCTTTATATTGCCCAATATATCTGAGGAACATGTAGCAAACTGAGTAAGATAATTGTTAAAAATCTTTTTTTTATCTTCCCTTAACAACTTTGTATTAAAAATATCATTTAATTTTGATTCAGTTATTTTTCTCTTAAACTTAAACCATATTATTACGACTCTGGCTCTCAGAAAGAATACTATAAACATGTATTGCATCTTGTTTCCAACAGCGGACTTGTCTCAGGTCGGCCAGCAGCAAATCAGCACTTTAGTAAGCAGATAGATGATAAGCAAACAGCTATTCCAGCGAAATTTATAATCACCCCACCACATCCACCATGGCTGTATGAGTGAGTGTTTAGATCCTAATAATTATCACAAATCTGAAAAAAATAATGCCTTTCCAAGAGTTTTAAAATTAGCTCAAAATATTTATATGTCTTCATCAATGTTTGAAGTCTTAATATTCGTCTCAAACTCTTTATTGATAATATCTATCCCACAGCAAGATGCTATTAGGGTATTTGAAGAAGACTCTTCGTAAAGTAATCTGTAGTGATGTTTTAGTCTTGCTTCTAGTATTAGAAATGCTGCACGAGATTAAAGCTCTAGATAAAAAGGGAACGAAAGTATTAACTGTATGCTAAGGAACTGTTTGAAGAATATCATTTCCCCCATACCCGGATTAAGAACTACAATATAACAGCCTGCCTGTTTGTTGTGGCATAATTGAAAAAAGACTGTCACTTCACATGGCATTGGGGGGGGGGGGGGGGGGGGGGGGGGGGGGGGGGGGGGGGGGGGGGGGGGGTGGGGGGGGGGGGGGGGGGGGGGGGGGGTGTGGTGTGGCTCGGGGGGGGGGGGGGGGGGGGGGGGGGGGCCCTTCGATATGCTTGAAGCCTTTACGCCAAGCCTTTTGGATCCAAAATGTATTATTTTGGTATTCTGCACTTCATAATTAAAAATAGGGAGTAGATAGAATTTCTTAATGAACTGTCCTCCTCCTCCAAAGCAACTCTCAAAAGTATCAATTAGTTCTATAAGGACTCTGCCGTTCTCAACACCCCTAGTTCTGGGAAGTCCCTTTTTTAATATAAAGATGCAATAATTATCCCCCCCCCAACCAAAAAAAAAATCCCTTTCACATAATGTACATTAAGCTAGACCCCCTGTCCCAATGAGATTTTTTGTTTCTTCTTTTAACAGGATATCCACTTAGCCCTGGCTTCCATGAACTCCTCCACTCTGTAGACCACTCGCCTTGAACTCACAAAAGATCTACTCGCCTCTGCCTCCCACAGTGCTAGATATATAGAGGCAGAGCTACCATGTCCAGCAAAAGGTTATTTTAAATTATTTATATTTTATTGGATCTCGCATGGCCTGGCCTGGCCTGGAAAATTCCCTAGCTTCCATCAGTGTACAAGGTCTAGGATACAGGCCAATTGCTAACATCGCTGTGATTAATGTTTTATTCCATGGTGCGTAATAGTCATGGAGATCTCTTATCTCCCCTCATTTTGGCATCTTGTCTTGTTTGAATGTCAAAAAAAATCAACCGGCCAGCAAACTGATTGCATGTATCATATTGTGCATGATGAACTATGTTTTTCCCATTTGACCAATTCACAATAGAATATGGAAAATTATTATGCTATAGTTTCTGTATGTAATTTTTCATATATAAGTATGAATGGAAAATTAATCTCTTTGTTAGTGGCAGATCTGAAAGGACTATCCAGTATTTCAGCACTTGCTTCATTACATTTATGCAAATTCCACATCATTTACAGGAGTAAGGGCCTTCCACTATAACCACCTGCTCTAGTAAATCAAGCGGTTATCAGTCTTGATTGTTTGTAACGATTTATGAAAATGATACTAAGGTTTAAATTTTTTTTTTTAATTTTAATTTTTTGTCATGATTTTGCCTACAAGTATGTAAATGCACCACATGCATCTTATGGCTGTGGAGGCCAGAAGAGCCTGAAACTGGAGTTGCAGATGTATTATTTTTAAGATCTCGGAGGGGCATGCCCTGCTCTATTATTGTTGGAGGTCAGACAACAGTTGGAGTCTCTCCCTTCTACCGTGATTTGGGACGAGAGCCTGCTTTATCATGCTTTTGATCAAGTGCCTTTCCCAAACCACTTGGCTGACCGTCAAAAACTTGGCTCCTCCCTCCTTCCCTTTCTCTCCACCCTCTCTCTCAGTCCTGTCATGCAGATTAGCCTTTAACTCAACAGACCTGTCCACCTCTGCCTCCCCCTAGTCCCCTGTACAAAGTGTGTGCTCACCATGCCCAGATTAAGATTCCTAAATTATCTTATGTAATATTACTGGTGCTTCTTTTGTAGTTATTATAACTAAACTACATCAAAAATCATTTTTGCTTTAGTTCTTGCGTTTCCTTGTTTAGTCAGAGTTGTTTTTTTTTGGAGGGGAGAGAAAGGCTCTCCGTATAGCTCCAGATTAAGACCAGCTGACCTTGTCTCAAATGGTCTACCCTCTGCCTCCTGGGGTTGACTTCAGACATGTAGTTCATGCTGTTTTGATTAGTCTTATAGCCTGTTGACTCTTTGAAATATATCTTTGATTAGTGAATCTTTGCCTATTAAATATATAAAAATCTGACCTGATTCTAGAAAAGGAACTGAGCTTAATTCTCCTTATGTGTTAATATGTTCCAATTGCTTATATATAGAACCTTTCCTGAGTCTTATGTTTTTTTTTTTTTAGTCTTTAGAGAAAGGTGTCCCCTGTTGCCCCCGCTGTCAGGAACTTCACTCCTGTAGACCAGCCTGCCTGGCCTCCCAAGTCCAGAGTTAAAGGCGTGCACACACCGCGCCTGGCTCGGTCTTCGTTCAAAAACAAGGGCTGTGGGGATAGCTCAGCCGTTAAGGCTGAGGCTGACAACGAGCAAAAAAAAAAAAAAAACCAAAATATTTGAACTACTGGTTTAGATTCTGTAGAGTGAGCATGTGTGAGGTGGTTCAGCTCTACAAAAAGACCTAAGTAAATAATAAATTTGGAGCCAGTGTAGTGCACACGCCTTTATCCCAGCACTCAAGACAGGCACTGTCTATGAGTTCCAAGGCCAGCCTGAATTCCATGTAATATATTTGAATCTTAAAACTTTAGAACTGGCTGGGCTTAGGGGTACTGCCTTAATCCCATATCGAGCACAAGAGCAGGGATTCTCTGAGTTTCAAGGCCACCTGGTGAACTAGTACTCTGGGACTTGGAAATACAGTGACCCGTCTCAAAAAGACCCCCCCACATATCACACTACACAAAAAAGAAAAAAAAAAAAGGAAAAAAAACACGAGAACATTTAGGACTGATCTTTTTTAAAAAACATTTTTAGTCAGTCAGCTTGAAATGTTAGTTGATTTATTATAGTTCAGTTTTTCTAAATTTATATACACTAGATAAATTATGTTTATGTTGTAAAGATAAAATTAAAATCCGCCTTCCTGAGGTACTGACACATTAAGCTGCAAACACTAAGCCACATCCCATCCCAAAAATGTCTAAGGTCTGTCTCCTCTAAAATCTGACTACCCAGGCTGCGGTCCTGTCGTGAGGACGACTGGCGGTTGATTTCCCACCCACAGGGCAGCTAAGGAACTTAAGTGTTTTTTTTTGGGCATGCTGTACAACCCTAGCACTTGGAGGCGAGACAGTGGATCTCGAATTCTAGGTAGACTGGGGCTGTAGGAACACCCAAAAAGACCAAAAGCAAAAAAAAAAAAAAAAATTTCATGGGGCTACAAATGATCATGGTCAAGAGCACTGAGCGCCTGCAGGTACCCAGGTCTGTTCCCAACACTCACATGGCGCTAAACAACCATCTATAAAATCCATTTAGGGTTCTGATCTGATGCACTCTTCTGGCCTCCAATTGGGCATACACAACAGGTGGACATGCAGACAAAACCACGTACATAAACATGTTAAAAACTTGTTTATTTAAATTTCATGTAAACACTATAGAAGAACTACTTGAGAAGTTTACACAGAGAAGTAAAGGGATATGATTTCAGGTTACAAAATACATTTAACAACAAAAGACCACATTTTTCAAAAATTCACTGCAAACATGCATTCAGTTTCTGGCATGTCCAAGTACCCACTTTACTCAAAAAAGACAGTGCACTCTCATAGTGCAACAAAAAGGGATAAAATGCTTTGATTCTTAAGGAATCTGAAAACATTCCTGTACTTCAAAATGGGCAGAAAGTTAAATCACACATCCACATGAAAAAAAATTGTTTCTGGTCAAAATACTCCTGGGTTTAATAGAAATCTGATTGCTGTGATAAAATAGCAGCTTTAATAATTAAATAGTCTTTATAACAGGTCCCTAACTTGTAGCTTTGGCTGCCTGGAACTCACTCTAGACCAGGCGGCCTTGAACTACACAGAGATCCGCCGGCCTCTGCCTCCATCTGGGATAAAGCCATGCATACACCATGCCCAGCCTAAGTACATCTTACACATGTGGGTTTTGAATAGAACCTGGGCCTCTGTTTAATAGCAATCAGTGCTCTTAACCATGACCATCCTTCCAGCCCATAAAAACAGTTCTAAAATCTAGTTAAGAATTTTAGCCAATAGTGGTTCCCAATATCCAACACTTGTAAAATAGAGTAGGAGATTTGGAGTTTTGAGGCCATCAGCTACATCAGTGAGACACTGCCTCAAAATAGCTTTAGCATGCAAGTGCTACACCAAATTCCCCACACACTCAATGCCAGTATCATTTTGCCAGCTAAGACTTATTAACCAATGGGAGAACGCACCCCATTTTTAATTCTTTGCAGAAGATATCTGAGTTAAATAACAAAAAAAACATCCAAAAAAAAAAACCTAAAGAGCTGAGCGTGACTCTGTAGTTCAAACCAGCCTGTCTACAGATGATTCTAGACAGCTGGGCACAGGAAACCCTGTTCTCAAAAATGACCAAAAAAAAAAAAAAATCCATACACTTGTTGCCTTTGAGGAGCTGTTTATTAGTATGGTACTTTTCTGTGTTATATCATCAGGTTCAATAAATAAAAGTAGTTTTGACATAAATCTTGAAGATTTCAAGTTTATTAAGTAAGGAATTTGTACTGCAGTATTTGGGGCTGCTTTTTAAGTTTTGCCAGACTAAACATTTCGCAGTACTTTACTTACAGGTATCCATGGTACCACTTGGTCTTTGTCCAGGATGGGCAGTTAAGAACTCTGATGTTTTTCTCTCCCACCCATATAGTACATCAGATGACAGCAATCCAGAGATCCTCCTGTGAAAATGCAGCCATTACAACTCCTGGAATATTGCATGCTCAGCAGCCCAGCGCCAGAAGCCACAGGTCCTAACTCCTCTTTGCCGAGGCCTTAACCACAATGGTAACCACTTCAATACAACCACCACTGTTGACATAAAACATACAGTCACCAGGCCAACAGAGCAGCTTTAAGAAAAGCCGTAAGTATGTCTTTTTCCTAGAATATTTTTGATGTTTATTATAGACGTATTATTAATTTATCTATTGTAACAAGGATGACAACTTTCTCCCTGTATGTTTATCTGCCTAATGTCCCATTACTTCCACTGTTTAATCTTTCAGTAATGGTGGCAGGATGAAAGCACTATGCCTGTAAATCCCAGCACTTAGGGCAGAGGACAGAGGATCTCTGTGATTCAAGCAGCCTGGTCGACAGAGCGAATTCCAGGCACTTGGGCTACAGGAGATCCTGTTCAAAAACAAAACAAAACAAAACAAAAACTCATAATGTGTTGCCTATATTAACAATATTGTCATACAATATGTATTTTTCATACTAATGGAATCCTTCTTACGGCCTACAGTTTTTAAATACATTTATTTTAAAAATATATTATATTTTTTACTTTAATAGTAGGTGTACGAAGCTGAATGCCAGAATGAGGTGTCAAGGAATACCGAAACTGGAGTTATGGATGTCACTGCTTGCCACGTGGGTGTTGGAATCTAACTCAACTCAGGTTCCTTTGGAGAAATACGTCGATAACTAGCTGAGCCATCTCTCCAGCCCCTAAAATCTACATTTATAATTGATTTGTGTGGCCGCACACATTAAGGCATTCATTTCGAGGTCAGAGACGCATGGAGAGTGTTCCTCCTACCAATGTGTACTGGATTGAACCTCCTTTAACCACCGAAACCATCTTCAACCCTTATTCTACATTTGGTTTTTTTTGTTTCAACTCGAGGCATCTCAATTTATTTAACCTAATGTACTCATTATTTTAGCCTTCTATAAATACAACAAATATAGATACGTTGCTTGTGGCCACAGACCAAACTGAGAGAATTGTGGAGCCCCCAGAAAATATCCAAGAGAAAATTGCTTTTATCTTCAACAATCTCTCACAGTCAAATATGACACAGAAGCGAGCATGTATCATAGATTAATAATTGCCTTTCTGTTCCCTTATGGGTGGATTATTACCCTTTTTAATGCAATAAGCCGTGACATATTGTGACTCTGTAATACCAAGCTCGAAGAGGCTGAGGTGGGAAATCCTTAACACACAGGAGTTTGAGCCTAGCCTGGTCTATCACATAGTATAGAACCCTGTCTAAAAACAAAAGAAACAAACTCATTTTAAAAGGTAGATTTTTTTTATAATATAATATGTATACAGAATTCAGATGTATTGTTGCAGTGCTTCTTTAAATAATGTACTATCCTGAGATATTCTTTTAATTTTAACCATAAAACTTCATTTCTCTTAGACCCTTTAAGTATGAACACCAATACTAAACTATGCAAAGCATAAAGAATCTAGCCATTACCATATATAAAGGTTAATTGTTAAATACCAGCTGCATTGTATAAAAGCTAAATCCAGCACTTGAGAGAGTTGGGCAGGAAGATCATGAGTTTCAGATGTTACCCAAGTATGTTAGGCAGACCTACTCGCTCAAAAAAATAAAAAAAGTAAATACCATCTTTCAAAATCTAAGATTATTTGTTGCTGAAAATTTGCCAAGGAAAGCAAAAGTGTTTTTGTTTTTTTCTTCTTTCTTTTTTGTTGAGACATCTCCCTGTAACCCCAAAGTCCTGACTTCACTATGTAGACCATGGTGGACTTGAACTCACAGAATTCACCTGCCTCTGCCCCGAGAGTGGTGGGATTAAAGATAGCCACCCTACGCTGGCCAAGACCTAAGTCTTTGTACACCGATCACCTAAAAGCACTGCGTCATGTCTCACAAAACCAGTACTTTTGTTATCTCTTATTACGCTTTATTTTCTACTGTCTTTATGATATGCTAGTTCAAGACTTGTAAAATGAAAACTTAAGAAATAATTTATGCCTTGAGTCACTATATCTATTATGAACGATTCAGTATCGAGCCAAACTTAAGCTGTATTCAAACTTCCTATGAACACGTTGAAAATCTAGTTTAACAAGATGTTCTGAATGAACCTTCACAAAATAAGATGTCTGTGTTCCTTAATTAGTTTGAATAGGAAAAGCTAACCCTTAATAATTAGAATTGGATGATTTCATTCTCTATATCTTATTGGATAAATCTATGAAATTCTCTAGATTTTGTTCCAAAGTCTTAACTGCTGAGTATGAATAATGTATTTTTAAAATTTATTTGGCACCCGATCACACCTTAGCAACATGAAAGAGAGGATAACATGGAGCAGTTGCTTTCTCCATATGGTCCCGTCATTATCCTTTAGTTGCCTTACTAATGAGTATCTCACCCCAAAGAAGTAAAGCCGACATTACTCTGTGTATTCTTGAATTTAAATGAAACCCTCTTTAATTCTTCACCTCCTTGTCTCAGTAACTTCCCTCCATCCATATAATATTAGTATTAGTATCTTCATGGCACACATCTTTTTAATCCCCCTTCATTACCACTTACTTGATACTTGTATTTCTATAATTTCATCATCTTGTTCTTAGAAACATTCTATGAAACTATATTTGGGTGGAGAAGATAGGTCAGCACAACTTGCTCTTAAAGAAGACCCATTCCCAGCACCCACGCATTCAATTACCATCTATAAAAAAAAAAAAAAGCCATTCTTNTTTTTTTTTGGTCTTTTTGAGTCAGGGTCTCCCTTTAGTCCCAGCTGGCCTGAAGCTCACTCTGTAGACCAGGCTGGCCTTGAACTCACAGAGATCCGCCTGCCTCTGCCTCCCAAGTGCTGGGATTAAAGGCGTGCGCCACCACACCCAGCTTTGTCTATATAATTCTATTATACAGTAAGATTTTTTTTTAAATGTCTGTCAGTCACACTTCACAATCACAGACAACACTACCACTTACAAGGTTTCATCTTACTCTGCTGGAATGTAGGCTGGTTGAGTCCAGAGGTGCCCAGTTTCCTCTGTGCAAAAGGGTCGTTATTCACTGCAGGAAGTCCAAGGGCCCCAGTTCCTATACCAGTCAAGCTGCCTGTGCCAAGACCACCTACTAGAAAAAATGAAGGAATCCAAAAGTTCTATCATTACTTATATTCTTCACTTGAAAAAAAAAAAATGTATTGTTTGTGTAGGAGTATGTGTGTCTCAGCACAAGTGGGGAGGTTAGAGGACAATTTGTGGAGTAATTTCTCTCCTTCCACCATTATGTGGGATCCAGGTTTGAAATCAGGTCTCCAGGCTTACAGTGACCCAACTCACTTGTTCCTTCATTTATATTATTGAATGGGGACAAGCATACTTAAGATTACAGTGATTAAGAACTAGAGTGATGGCTCAGCAGTTAAGATCCCTTCCCCTTGCTGCTTTTTCAGAGAACCCAGGTTGTTTCCAGCACCCACAGTGACCATCTATAATTACGGTTCCAGGGTATCAGATGCCCTCTTCTGGCACAGATGTGGTGCATTTACAAACATGTACGCACTTGGTACACATAAAATAAAATTAAGTTAAATTAGTAATTTTTAGCTTTTTAAAGATTACAATGTTTAAAATAAAGAGAAATTCAGGCTACCCTTCTGTAGCTAACCTGAGTCAGGATTTCTATTATTCATCTCTAGTAAAAAATAAAAACCAAACTCTTTTAAGTTAGATTTATGTTAGAGAGGCCAGAATTTTTTGGTCTAGAATCATATGGCAGGGGATGGAGAGGTGGAGTGGTTAAGAACATTTGCTAGTCTTTTAAGATTCGGCTCCCCTGGGACTACAGGGAGACCCTGTCTGGAAAAGACAAAAAAAAAAAAAAAAAAAAAAAAGATTTGGCTCCCAGCACCTACATGGCAGCTGACAACTGTCCATAATTTAAGTGGAAGCAGATCTGGCCCCTTCTGGTCTCTGCAAGCACTGCATGAATGTGCTACACTTTCATACATTCAAGCAAAATATGCATACACATAAAATTAGAGCCATATAGTAGCAATAAAGGTTACTACATCATGACACTGCAGTCCTTGGGTTTTAGTGCCCTAACCTGCAGCCTACACAAGCTTTAAGAGAATGTGAATATTGGGAAGCGGTTGTGGTATGGGGGAGGGCGAGGAAGAGGGGAGTAATGAAGAAGTTTCTGATATACCTACCACTATTTTCAAGATGGGCTAAATACAAGGTGGGTAGAACATAAGCTTGAATTTGGTATGTACAATATTTCCTACCCTTGTGATTCATAAAGCTGGATTCTAAATCTAAACCCTTTAAAACATGATTAGAAAGAGCTGGGGATATCTATTTCAGAGGTAGCATGTGAGGTCCTGAATTAAATTCCCAGCACCAAAACATAAAATGGTTAAAAAAAAAAAAAAAAAAAAAAAAGACCAATATGTTACATGTATTATCATTTGGTAAAACAGAATCTTACTGAACTAACTCAGTAACTTTACAACCATCAATACTCTAATGACTTGTTTCTATTAAGCAGAACAAAACTGAACAGTATGTTTTTCTTGGTCCAACTTGGGATGTAGATACGGCTTTCATAACTTTGCTGAAGTAGCTTTCTTTTATCAACCACTCCAAACTCCTTACCACATACTAGGGGCACCAGGAAATTTTACAAATAAATCATGCCCTCACTCAACTTCCCCTCCTCCTTACCTGGAAGTTGTGATGACAGTCCTCCAATACCACTGAATGCAGTTGTTTGATTTGGGGTTGAAAGAGGTGGAAATGCTTTTGCTGGTGACTGAGGGGTACTGAATGCAGAACCCAAATTTGGAGGAAAACCCTGCATACTCTGGGTGTGAGGGGCAGCTGAACCACCTATACTAAGAGACGCCATTCCAGCAAGAGGGTCAATCTAAAGAAAAACGTTATAAAAATGTATTACATGACACAGGGAAAGCAATCTTCTGCAACACCTCTTTATACTCTTTAACTCTAACACCCACACGATTATGATAAATAATATCAAGTCTGCTAGTCATTTTTCATACTATTTAAGGAATGGGTTTAAAGAGTTAGGCCCTGCTAAGAAGTACAGAGCCATAGAAGGAAGGGTGCAAAACTTCACGGGGGGGGGGGGGGGGTGTCACAAGACAATTGCCTTTTTTCTATTAATGCCATGGGGCAAATTTGAACAATCTCAGCCTGTAGTTTTAGTTCCAAAACAGTGAAAGTAATAGAAATTACAACTTAATCCTCAGTCAAAAAACACACATTGTCAAATTTCAGAATTTTTAGGGTTAGAAAAGATTACTTCTGATTTTAAAAGAACTAAGATGTGCTATTTGCAAAGATTTTTAAAATTATCTAAAAACTGTATTCCAAATATCTTTAAAGCACTGTTTTTCTTTTTTTTTTTGGTCTTTTCGAGACAGGGTCTCCCTGTAGCCCCAGCTGTCCTGGAACTCACTCTAGACCAGGCTGGCCTTGAACTCACAAAGATCCACCTGCCTCTGCCTCCCAAGTGCTAGGATTAAAGGCGTGCGCCACCACGCCCGGCTAAAGCACTATTTCATAACTTCCTAAGTATGGGAAATGACAAGCAAATGTCTTTTTTAGTAAAGTAGACACTGAAGAATCAATCACTAAGTGCCCTTTCTTTCCTTAAACCCCAACCTGCCATTCAGTGCAACTGGAAACTGAAGTGGAGTATGTTGCTCCCAAAGAGAATGGGGTGGTCGATGTCAGGGAGTAACTTAAATGTACCTTGTTTTTAAAAGAGCAGTTCAGTTGCGAGCTGAAGAGCCCCAGTTATAACAAGTCGTTATGTTCTAGAACTGTTGCTTGGCCCGTGAAGCTACAAACAAGACACATCAGATTCAAAGGCAGTGCTTATTTCTCAAAGAGTGTAGTTCTAATTTTAAAAAGAAACTCTCTTCATTTACCTAAATAAGTGGTTTTATATTTTTCCTCTCGGAGTCATACTATTTGATGATTAAAATCTACTCTTGATTATAATACCTATGGATGGATCTCCTTTAAAATATGCTATACATGCAAATATCCAAAATAAACAAGTATTAATGATGATGTAGAAGATTGGTCTATTCTGAATTTATGAGCAAGTAAGACAAGAGATTTAGCATTCAGTTACCTGAACTGGAGAAATGGCATCTAAGCTGCTAGCACTAGGAGGGCGACCTTTTGGCATTACTCCAGGTGGTGGCTGTCTGGCCTTATTCATAACATTACTGCAATTGGCTACCATGGTGAGGATGGTCTCTGATAACTCCTGAGAAACACTCCTAAAAAGAAGAGGAAAGTGAATATATATACTTCCTATTTCCCAGAATACCTAAAGAAAGCAATCTAATTTTCTAATCAAGAAACCTTTTTGGAATACAGAGCTAAACTTGTTATATCACATCCCTGTACATTTGCCATTTATCACCAGGAATTTCTGAACCCTGGTGTATTTTCAAACACTGTGAAAAACTATACTTGAACAAAGATATTGCATTAAAGAAAGCAGGCAGGCAATTTTAATACAAATGGAATATACTCCAAGAGAACATACTAAAAAAAATTATATACACAGTAACAACATTTAGCAAACACAGAAAGTGATGAACATCTAAGACAAAATTGAGAGGTAAACCTACCTTGCTATCTTATGAAACTTTAACAATTCCCATATTAGGAAAGTCTAGGCAATATAGATACTGCCTTATTTTGTAGCTACTGAATGAAAAGTTTTTACCAGTGGCATCAGGGAGTATGGGTGCACATACAGTGGGACAATTCTATAATCTCAGCTAGGTAACTTGAGCAGAAATATCACTTAAACCCAGGAGTATTTTGAAGCTAGCACAGCTAGACCCTGCATTTTTTTTTTTTTTGAAAGGTTTGATGTGGCCCACACTGTCTTTTCAATCTATTATGTAGGGATTGAGCCTGGGGCTTCAAGTATGCTAGGCAAACACTCTACCAACCAGCCCCCACGTCCCCCTTTTTTTGAGACAGTGCATCCCTGTAGCCCTCAACTGGCCTATAACTCATTATGCTGACCAGGCTTGCATTGAACTCACAGAAACCTGCCTGCGTATTTGATGGGATTAAAGGCATGTACTACCACGCCCAGCAAAAGACCCTGTTTCTTTAAAGCAATAATGATAATACTCACAAAACTTAGGAAAGCGTTATCAATTCCAAGAAGTCAACAGTACCCTAATATCACAACTAGACAAACACAGCCCAAATTACAAAACAGGAAAGATATAAAACCATTTATTTCTCTAGGAAAACTGACACAAAATGCCTCAATAAAATACCACCAAATGTAATTTAGAAGCATGCTGAAAAACACACACACAGAATGATCATGTGAGATTTAGTAAGAAGATGCCAGGTCTAACAACCAAACCCTACTAACATAACAGACCACATAATAACCTTATAAAAAAGAACATGATAATTTCACCCCTTGTCATAAAGGTCTTTGACAAAAACCTTTCCATTATAACCACCTACTCAAACTAGAATTGGAAGCTGAGTCCACGCCTAGAACCACCAGGCAAGAGGATTAACCTTTGTCAACTTTGAGAACAGCCTGGTTTATATAATGAGTTCCATACCACCCTGGACAACACAGTGGAAACCCTGTCTGAAATGCCAAAAAATCAAACAAACAAAAAATATGGAAGGTATGGGAAGTTCAATATAAAAAAGAGGTATTTATGAAAAAACACCATAGTATTAACACGGTAAAACATTGTGGACAGACTGTTCCATTCTCACCATTCAGGACAAGTAATGAAAAACACGCAGATTAGAAATTCAGAAAAATCATTTCTATTCATGTGTAACAATGACCTCACATAGCAAAAAAAAATTTAACAAAGGGACCATCAAGATCCATCACTCAGTGTGGAAACCCGACAACCTGAGTTCAATGCCCAGAACCCAAACGGAGAAAACTGACTCCTGCCAGCTATCCCCACCTCCACGTACACACTGTGTTGTGTGCCTATGCAACACATACACAAAAACGTATTTTTTTAATTAACAAAGATGTTTAAGTCTTGTACACTGAAAATCTCAGATAAGGAATAGCTGAAGACCTAAATAAATGCAAAAGCACCCCAGATTCGTGGACTGGAAGACTTAATTAGATAAAAAGATGGCAATATACTCTAAACAATCTAAACACTGAACACAAGAATTTTAACATCCCAAGGATTTTTTTAAAATTATTTTTGTATGTAGATCCTAGGAAAATGGTAAATAAAATGGTGGTATATGCCATTAGTATGGGAAGGATTAGAACCAACATTTCCGGGGTATGGGCCCGGTAGCTTAATTAGCTGACCTTACTAAAGGTAGAACTTAGTGTAAGAGTAGCACAAAGGTTTTAGAAGTCTTAGGTTTAGGTTCAAGACCTTAAGTTCTAGAAACAAGAGGGTTTAAACCTCTATATTTTATTTTATCAAAGTAATTCTATTATCAGACATGTTTCTTAAATGTATGGTAGGATGTTAGCTATAATGAAGGGTAGGGAGATGTGTCATATGCAGAGTGCTAGAATAATGCGAAGGGCCGGCAGAAATGAATGCACAAACACAACTTTCAAAGTCATAATGGCAATTCAAGTATCCATGAACTGCAATGATCTTCAAAAAGAATGAAGTTGAAAAACTCTTAAACCTCCCTACTTTCAACATTTACTAAAAAGATTGTATAATGAAGACAGTGTGGCACCAGAATAAGGAACAGTACATATTAACTCAAGACAATTAGAAAAAAAGAATTCTCAGCCGGGCGTGGTGGCGCATGCCTTTAATCCTAGCACTTGGGAGGCAGAGGCAGGCGGATCTTTGTGAGTTCAAGGCCAGCCTGGTCTACAGAGTGAGTTCCAGGACAGCTGGGGCTACAGGGAGACCCTGTCTCGAAAAGACAAAAAAAAAAAAAAAAAAAAAAAAGAATTCTCATTGAACAGTGCGGCTGGGACTTCTACCTTATACCACATCCAAAACATTAACAGAAAATTACACATCGTTAAAAATATGGTAACTTGAACTAAACTACAAATAGTATTTGGGAGGGGGGGCATGATGACAGTCTCCCTATGGATCCCTGGCTGGCCTAAACTCCCTATGTAGTCCAAGCTGCCCTTGATCTCAAGAGACTGGCCAGGTTCTACTTTCAGAGTGTTGGGATTAAGATGTATGCAACCACAACTGGCCCAATAGATTTTTTTTAAACTACCATCATTTTCATTTAAACCTCATTTCTCCAAATCAATATAACTCAATTATGTATTAAAGCCCTCCTGATGATCCTCCTGCCTCTAACTCATAAGTGCTAAGAATACAGGGATGTACCATCAAGCCAATACAGTCATTTTCAAGCACATTCTTACCCCGCACAAGCCTGTAGACAAGCCAACATTGTCGCCAGAGTTTCAGCAGGAAGTTGAGCACTTTTGGGTTGATCTTTCTCTGGGGCAAGTCCACCCAAAATTGATGGGCACCTTCTCTTTAAAAAAGTCATGCATGCTTGTATAAAAGGCTCCTGAAAAGAAAATGTTTCATCATAATGTATTTTAAAATCATCTTAAATGCTGTTAGACTGAAGGTATGAACTAAGCACTAAGATTTTTTTTTCTGCACTAAGATTACAATCTACAATATGTAATGTTTTTTAATGCCATCTTCAAAAGGTGTGTAGGGCTAGAGAGATGGCTCAGCAGTTAAGAGCACTGGCTGCTCTTCCAGAGAACCCAGGTTCGATCTCCAGCACCCATATAGCAGCTAACATCTACCTGTATCTCTAGTTTCAGAGGTTTCAATGACATTCTCTGGCTTCAATGAGCACCAGGTACACATATGGTACACATACATACATAAAGCCAAAACGCTCATATAAATTTAATAAAAATAAAAAAGGTGATTTGTGCATAGGGATATGGCTCAGCTATGCACCAGGCTCTAAGGTTTGATCTACAGAACTTTTATTTTTTTTATTTTTATTTTTCGGCCTTTTCAAGACAGGGTCTCCCTGTAGCCCCAGCTGTCCTGGAACTCACTCTGTAGACCAGGCTGGCCTCGAACTCACAAAGATCCACCTACCTCTGCCTCCCAAGTGCTAGGATTAAAGGTGTGTGCCACCACGCCCGGCTTAATCTACAGAAATCTTAAAAAATATTTACTTATTCTTTTAGGGCGTATGCAGGTTTTAGGGTGCTTGCATGTGTTTTAAGAGCACCTGTGCGAGTAACAATAGAAGGGGGAATAATGTGTCAGATCCCCTGGAGTTATAGTTGGTTGTTAGCTGCTATGTGGATACTGGAGATTGAACCTGGGTTCTCTGCAAGAGCAGCCCAACCCCCCAACCGCCCACCCAGGAACATCTTTTCAAAGATGTTTCTTTAGATAATTTAGCCACCAAAATTTTAAAGCAGAGTGGAAAAATCCTGCACACTGCTTACCCCATGTTCTCTTATTTTATCTGTGAGCCACTTGTCAAGTTTGAGGTATTCACGACGTGAAGCAAGTGCAGCAAGGTCAATAACAAAGGCAAATGGAGTGCCATTTAGCAGCATTGACAAAGCCTAAAGTAAAAGATCATTTACAACATCAAGTCAAGTAATTATATTTCTTTGTACAACTTTCTATTTCCTGTTTTTTTCACACACAAGTCTATTAAATAAAACTCCTACTATTTCTTTGTTCACAATTTTTTTAAAATGAGGCTCACATTATTTAAACAACTTAATACAGTGTTAGTATTGGTCTTAAAATTAAGATCCCATTTTAAAAGTCAACTCATGACTACCTCAAAATTAACTACCTGGCTCTTTTTCAAGTAACTAAATCAAGAGCAAGCAAGACTTGATTAAGGCATGAATAATGAATGATCCTTACTCATTTTTAATATCTAAATTCAGGCTTAATATAACCGAAACACAATGAATGACATCATTTATATTAAAACAGTGATGACCCCCTGGTCAGAATAGCAGAAGATTCTAACCAATTTGTTACAGGATTGAAAATATAACTTATTTTCTTCAAAATTGTTATCTTGGGGGTTGGAAAGATGACTCAGAGGTTAAAAGCACTGACTACTCTTACAGAAGACCCAGGTTTGACTCCTGACGCCCATATTGTGGCTAACAACTGTAACTTCAGTTCCAGGGGATCTCATGCCTTCTTCTGACCTCTTCAAGCATTGTACAACATGGACACACGCACATGCAGGCAATATAGTCATACACACACACAAAAAAAACTATCTCAGATTACTCATGGCCAAAACTGAATCATTACTCGCTTTAAAACAGTCTTGAAAGGGCTGGTGATACATCTTACTGGTAGAATGCTTTTCTAGCAGGTCTAAGTCCCTGATGGACAATTCTGAACCCCATACACACACACACAAAAAAAACCACTAACAAATGACCAAAAACACAAAAAACAAACAAAACTGTATAAGATGCAGACCAACAAAATGGAAATGTTATGTTTATCTATTCAAAACCATTCTCTTTCTTCTTCCAATGTATAAAGCAAAAATTCTAAATCTTAACCCCAATGAGCTAGTTACAGATAAATTATTACCAACACATGTACATTACATTAAGAATGTATTAATCATGAATAAATCAGTGTTATATGTCCCTGTGAAGTCACCTTCAAGTCCTGGGCTACATCAAGTATTCTAGACAATTTGGCCTGGTCATACTGCTCCCCTCTCATGTACCACTCTGCCATTGCATGCATGATAAGTTGGCGAATTGATGGAGACTGTCCCTAAGAAAAGAGAAGGGAAGGTTAAATGGCCACACTCCTAAACCATTTGATAGGTAGTATTACAAATAAATGCCCAGCTAATTTTCTTTTTTCTTTTTTTTGGGGGGAGGGGTCTTTTAGAGACAGGGTCTCCCTGTAGCCCCAGTTGTCCTGGAACTCACTCTGTAGACCAGGCTGGCCTTGAACTCACAAAGATCCTCCTGCCTCTACCTCCTGAGTGCTAGGATTAAAAGGTATGCGTGCCACCATGCCTGGCTTTTTTTTTTTTTTTGAATTTTCTTTATTACACTTAAGAAAAAAAATTCCATCAGTACACATAAAACCCAGGCCTCAAGGAATATATGCCATTACAATAACATTCTTTACATCTTCCAAAAGGCTTCTAAACATAAGGAAGAGCCAACTATTCAATGAAATGGCTTGTTTCTCTATCACCATGCAAATCTGCTTATTTATTTCTTAAAACACAAAATTAGAACGTAACAAGCCAAGTATGTTGGTGTATCTATCTTAGTACTCTGGAGGTGAAGGAAGAAGGATATCAAGAGCTCATGGCTACTCTCAGCTACACAGCAAGAGACCCTGCATTCCCACCCCACGGCAGGGTGGCATACGCTTTTAACCCTAGCATTCAAGGATAAGGCAGGATGATCCCAAGTTAGTGTGATCCTGGAGAGTGGGAATAATTCAGCTGTGCAAATTAGGGGCAGGGAGATAAATACTCTCATCAAATATAGCAAACAAAATTAGGGATGAGGGACTAGACAGATGACTCAGTGGGTAACAGCACTTCCTGGACAAGCATAGGATCACTGGGTCTTGCTGGCTACCAGCAGGAATCCAGTTCAAGGAATAGGAATAGGCAGAGAATGAAAGGATACCCCATGCCTACTCACAGATACACACCACCCATACCCACAACAAAAAACTGGGGTTAAACACTGAAGGCTTTGAAAGGTATTTATTACAAACTTAAAAACTTAAAAAGGTAATGCTGGGTATGATATAGCTCAGTTGCTAGAGTGCTTCCCTAGCATACATAAACTGGAGCAGGACATAAGTTTAAGATCATCATGTGCTATACACATTGAGTTCCAGGGGAGCCTGGGATATAGGAGAGGCTGGCTCAAAAACAAAATAACTAAAGAAATACAATAGGAGCTGGAGAGATGGCTCAGTGGTTAAGAGCATTGACTGCTCTTGCAGAGGACCCGGGTTCCATTCCCAGCACCCACATTTTTCCTATGGATTTTAAAAATTAATTATGCCGGGCGTGGTGGTGCTCAACTTTAATCCCAGCACTCCGGAGCCAGAGGCAGGTGGATGTCTTTGAGTTCAAGGCCAGCCTGGTCTACATAGTGAGCTCCAGGCCAGCTGGGACTAAAGGGAGACCCTGTCTCAAAACGACAATTAATTTAATATAAAACCCATGGTCAAACTGATTTGTGATCTTTCCCAATTGATTGCTAAAAGCAACACCAGGACTTTTTGCTTTTATTTATTTTTGTCTTGTTTTGTTGAGGACAAGATCTCATTATGCAGGCCATCTCAGGATGGCCTTGATCTAATTGCCTCTGCTATAGTGCTGGAGTCAAACCATGTAGCACCACACCCAGCTCCTTCCGCTTTCATGATAAATGTTGAAGCTCTTCCTTCACTGGTGTCAAAAAGAGAAGTCCTAGCAAAGTTTTAGAATGCTAGATTTAAAAAACTGTTTCTTCCTTGCTCTTTGGTAATTGTTCATAGAAATGGCAATAGGATACTAGAAGATAAAACATGCTTAATGATAATTAATCTGTCTACTATAATGAGAACCAGATGATGTCAATTACTCAAATAAAGAACTGATAAAGCAAATAATCAGATCTTACCTGTCCATGCCATGCATAGTGCAAAATAATGGCAGAGTTAGGATGGTTTCCAAGGAAAATTGGCATTAAGGTAGAGATGAGTTCATGGCGTAAGGTGTGCCAGGAGGTGTTGATTTGTAGTAAGGCCAATACCAACATGTCTGGACAATGTTTTATGGGGAAGCTGAAGAGTTGTTTGACTTGCTCATACTGCCCAACTTCTGCAAGCCTCAACAAAGATTCAATCAAATCCAAGCTCTTCCTAACAAGAATAAGAGAAGGGTGCTCTATTATTGAAAATATACTATACAAAAAAAGGGAGGGAAAGGGGAAGTGTTGCTGGGCAGTGAACCCACAGCCTCCAAACTGACTTTCAAATCAAGTGACATCGACTACAGACCAGAACCACATTTCTGCCATGCTTTGGTATTAAATATTTTAAATGGATATTATCTATTTTAAAAGCTGTATGCTGCTGGGGCTGGGGGCAACAATCTTTTAAAATATTTATATAAAAAAATATTTGTACAAAGCCATTTGTATAAAGCCTTTGGTTCATGTTCAAATTTGGGGAAAGGGGAAAAATCATGCTGTTATCCTTACAAATTAATTTAACTGATTAAGATTAAACTTCCAAACACTTATATAACCATGCTTCCTCATGACCAAAGAAAGGTGTGTTGTGTGTGTGCGTGTGAGTGTGTGTGTGTGTGTGTGTGAGAGAGAGAGAGAGAGAGAGAGAGACAGGGTCTCCCTATAGTCCCAGTTGGCTTAGAACTCACTCTGTAGACCAGGTTGACCTTGAAATCAGAGATCCTCCTGCCTCTGCCTCACAAGTGGTGGGATTAAAGGCCTGGGCCACCATACCCATCCCAAAGAAAGATTTTTGATTGGGATGAAAAGCTGAAACAAATCAGTTTGGAGCAGTCAAAAACCCAACATAGGTCTCACACATGGTGGCACCCACCTTTACTCCCAGGACTTGGGAATGAAAGGCTCCCAGATCTCTTGTAAGATCAAAGCCAGCCTGATATACATAGTGAGTTCCATGCTAACTGGGGCTACAGGGAGACCCCATCTTTAAAAAAAAAAAAAAAAGTCCAAAGTACACACATTAATAGATGTTAATTTATGTACGAAAAAAATGCAGCTTTGGGGCTAGAGGGATGGCGTAGCGGTTAAGAGCACTGACTGCTCTTGCAGAGGACCTGGGTTCCATCCCCAGCACCCACATGGCACCTGAGAACCGTCTTTTAACTCCAGTTCCAGGGGAATCCGATACCCTCTTCTGACTTCCGAGGCACTGCACGACACGGGTGCACAAATCTACATGCAGACAGTACATTCACACACATAAAAAATAAATTTAAAAAATTTTTAAAAAATGCAGCTTTGAAAAAAAAAACGCAGCTTTGGGCTGGACAGTTGGCTCAGCAGTTAAGAGCACTGATTGCTCTTGCAGAAGACCTGGGTTCAATTCCAAGCACCCACATGGCGGCTAAGAACCATCTTTAACTGCAGTTCCAGAGGAATCTGACGCCCTGTTCTGACCTCCACAGCATTGCACGACAAGTGGGGAATCTACCTACATGCAGGCAGTACATTCACACGCATAAGAAGTTTAAAAAAAAAATTCAGCTTTGCCAGGCGTGGTGGTGCAGGCCTTTAATCCCAGCACTCGGACAGCTGAGGCTACAGGGGGACCCTATCTCAGGAAAAGACCAAAAAAATTTTTAAAAGGCAGCTTTTAACAGTATGTTAATAGAAGTTATAAGTAGTTGTCCTCTGGTGTAGTGCAATTTGAAGTCTATAACATCTATTAATTATTCTTGGCCAAAGAAGCAGAATCCAGTTGGATTTAATCAACCCGAAAGAGTTACCTCCACATTTAGTTCATGATGAATTTGGGGAGAGAAGACAAGCAAGCTAAAGACCAATGAGGAAATGCATAAGCCTACGTGGAGTATTGTAGAAGACAAATGATGCATCAGTAGCAAAAACTGAGTTTAAGTCGGGCTTGGTTGCACACGCCTTTAATCCCAGCACTTGGGAGGAAGAGGCAGGTGGATCTTTATGAGTTCAAAGCCAGCCTGGTCTAGAGTGAATTCTAGGACAGCTGGGGCTACAGGGAGACCTTGTCTCCAAAAGACCAAAAAACAAAACAAACAAAAAAACAAAAAACCCTGAGTTTAGAAAGAACAAAGAATTAAAGTGTGCCCCTTGTATGAATTCTGTCTCAGAAATAGACATTTTTGAACCATAGACGTAACTCTATACATCTAGCTATAGTAAGGAATTGTTACCTGCTAAATATAATATAATGAAATTTGTTAAACCATCTGTTAAAAGAAAATGAATACTGCTGTACACGTTAAGACTCAATATGGAACTTGGAAGAGGTTTGGAGGGAATCCACCACCATGGAAATGTAAATGTTACAGGCTAACATTTGGAAAATGAACAAGGTTTAGAACAAACAATTGTTTTGGTTAATCCCTTCAGAACAGGTGGTAGCAAACAATATCCAAATGGCAAATCTCACCTACTTGCCTGTTTTGGTGAATTAATATTTCAAAGGACATCCACATTGTTTATTATACTACCAGAGCTGAGTGGCTGCTATGGAGACTATCTGACCAGAAGAGTAGGACAGTAATCCTTTATTGGAAAAGTTTACCATCTTTTGTTCTAGAAAAATCTAGCAATATTCAGAGTGCATTAAATTATCCAAATCTTCTAAATGTCCTTTCCTAGGAGAGGATAAGATGACAGTTGTTCCTTTTTTTTTTTTTTAAGAGATTTTAAAAATTTTTTATGGGTATGTTCTGTCTGCATGAAGGTTTGAGCACCCGTGTCATGCTATGCCATGGAGGTCAGAAAGGGTGTCGGATTCCCCTGGAACTGGAGTTAAAGACGGTTCTCAGCCACCATGTGGGTGCTGGGGATCACCCAGGTCCTCTGCAAGAGCAGTCGGAGCTTTTAACCACTAGGCTATCTCTCCAGCCGTAATTGTTCCTTCTTATTGATGGAGGAAGGGTACTCAGGACTACCTGAATGCCAATTATGAGACCACTCAAGCCCTTTATATGAAATGATATGAAACTTAACCTTATTCTTCTGAAACTTACTTAAATTACCTCCAGGTAACTTATACTATTATCTGCTGTAATATAATGACACACGCATAAAAGGTACATTTTCTTTCTGGATGTTTCTGACCTATAGTTGGTTAATTTATGTATATAGAACCTAGTTTGATTACAAGAATGCCACCTCCTTATGAGTTCAATGATGCAAGTACTTTAGCATCGTTACCTCACATTCCCAAAGGGATAACCAGCCAAAGAGTTCTAGAAGGAAACCAATCTAGATGCTAAGCCAACAGAAATTTGGAAAAGCTGGATAATTTAGCTGAAGTAGCTTTCATGAACTGATAGTCTTGAACAACTTAACAGAGGCAGGCAAGCAAGTGCACAAAGGATAAAGGCTCTTATCACTATAGGAGAAAGTACAAACCTCTTCTGAATATTAGTTTCACATTTTTGATGCTTTGTTTTGTTTTGTTTTGTTTTTTGGTCTTATCGAGACAGTCTCCCTGTAGTCCCAGATGTCCTTGAACTCACAAAGATCCGCCTGCCTCTGCCTCCTGAGTGCTAGGATTACAGGCATGCAACACCATGCCCAGCCATTTTTGATGCTTTAAAAAATAACCAAAGGCCGGGCATGGTGGGGCATGCCTGTAATCCCAGCACTCAGGAGGCAGAGGCAGGCAGATCTCTGTGAACCTGGTCTACACAGAGTTCCAGGACAGCTAGGGCTACAAGGAGACCCTGTCTCAAAAAGACAAAAACAAAAAAAACAAAAAAAAACAAAAAACAAAAAACAAAAAACAAAGTAAGCTCATTAAAATACAATTTCCTGTAAATATGTTAATTATGTACTAGCTCACTGTAAATTTTATGCTTCAAAAGTAAGGGTGACCCCTTTTCAAAAGAAGTGAACAGTGTTTACCATGTGGCAATTTCTCGATTGTCATCCTCTGGTGGTGCTTTCAGAATATCAGTGGCAACAGTATGACAGGGGTAGTCAGCAAAACAGAAGATCTCTGGGTTTATAAGGGAATGCTGAATGAAGGAGAGCTGGAACAAAAAAGAAAGTCCATATTTCCATAAAACTTGAAATACTTCCATGAGGCTAACCTCAGGGTTATTAGATAAATGCCCTTTTTTTTTTAATTTTTTAAAAAATTTTATTTATTTTCTATGTGTATTAATGTACTGTCTGCATGTAGGTTTGTGCATCTGTGTCGTGCAATGCCATGGAGGTCAGAAGAGGGTGTCGGATAACCCTGGAACTGGAGTTCTCTTGAAATTGGGAGTTACAGGAGGTTCTCAGCCGCCATGTGGGTGCTGGGGATTGAACCTGGGGTCCTCTGCAAGAGCAGTCAGCGCTCTTAACCGCTAGGCTATCTCTCTTCAGCCCCAAGGTAACTGCTCTTTAAAAAAAAAAAAAAAAATCAGAATTATTTGCCCTTTGAAAACCAGTTAATTCAGGAAGATGAAAGGTGGCAATGAGATGGTCCTAGAGACAAATGTCATCAGACTTGAGGAAAGAACTGCTACTGCTCTGATTAGAACTAAAAATCTATGAAAATATAGACACAAACTTGACCACAAAGTGAGTTCACCTTCGTAATATTTATTTTTCTTTTATGTGTATGAATATAGTGCCTGCATGTATGTAAGTGCACCCATGTCATGCAATGCCTGCAGAGGTCAGAAGAGGTGATTCCCATGTAGGTGCTGGGAATCAAACCCAGGTCCTCTGCAATAGCAATCAGTGCTCTTAACTGCTGAGCCATCTGTCCAGACCCTACCTTTGTAGTATTTCTTTTTTTTTAATTTATTTTATTTTTTTATTTTTGTATGTGTATGAATGTACTGTCTGCATGCAGGTCTGTGCACCCTTGTCATGCAATGTCGCGGAGGTGTTGGACTCCCCTGGAACTGGAGTTCTCCTAGAATTGGAGTTTCAGACAGTTCTCAGCCGCCATGTGGGTGGCTGGGGATCGAAACCGGGTCCTCTGTAAGAGCGGTCGGCGCTCTTAACCACTAGGCCATCTCTCCAGCCCACCTTTGTAGTATTTCAATCAATGGGTAGACTACACTATACAAGGGGTCATTCCAGTATTCTTTTCTTTAATTTATTCTTCTATGTGTATGAACGTACTGTCTGCATGTAGGTTTGTGCATCCGTGTCATGCAATGCCATGGAGGTCAGAAGAGGGTATCAGATTCCCATGGAACTGGAGTTAAAGACGGTTCTCATGTGGGTGCTGGGAATCGAACCCTGGTCCTCTGCAAGAGCAGTCGGCACTCTTAACCATTAGGCCACCTCTCCAGCCCCCAGTATTCTTTTCTTCTATAGGTAAATATCACTCTTACCTGGCCTTCTGCATGTTTCCAAGGTCTGTATATGAAGTCCACTGGAAACACTTCCATACCCAAACCCCTCTGAATGCCATAAACCACATTATGAAGTCCTTTACTATCACGGATTTGAAATCCAGGATGGTCCAGTTCATAAGTTACTTCCTTGAAATTCAAACTTGGGTTCTAATAAAGACAAAAGCATTTCAAAGTTAAAAGAACAAATGTGGGCTAATGATGCTTTAGCCAGAGTCAAGCTAAACCTGAAATTCAACCAGAATATTCTATCTCAAGAGCACCCAGTATAGTACGAAGGGTCTAGATTTAATCCTGAGCACCACGCCCACACAATATACAAGATTTTAGAATTTAAGAAACTTCAACTAGCTTTGAAATCATGACCACAACACACAAAAATTCCAGTAACACCAAAATATTAATGATCTGCTTCCAAGCAAAATATACAAGGAAAAAAAAAGAAGGAATGCACTACAGACATATTTACAAGAACAATGTTCCTGGAAGATTTTCAGGTATCTCTCACTACACTATGTATCTGTTTTAAATTTAATGATTACAAGAGTCTAAAAGAATAAAAGTAAATTAATGTAGTATTAAAAATTAGCATGGTAGTTATGTCTCTAATTCCAGCACTCAGGAGACTGATGAGAAGATCAGGAATTCATACTCAGCCTGTGTTATAGTGAGTCCCTGTGTTATAGTGAGTAACACATTTAGCCTAAAAAAAGTTAAAAAAATTTAGTGGAACTGGGGATTAAACAGGATCTCCAGTATGGTAGGCATGTACTCTATCACTGAAATATAGTATCTTTTTTTTTAAATTTTATTTATTTTTGTATGTGTATGAGTGTACTGTCTGCATGTAGATTTGTGCACCCGTGTCGTGCAACGCTGTGGAGTCAGAAGAGGGTGTCGGATTGCCCTGAAACTGGAGTTCTCCTGGAATTGGTTATAGATGGTTCTTAGCCGCCATGTGGGTGCTGGGGATAGAACCCGGGTCCTCTGCAAGAGCAGTCGGTGCTCTTAACCGCTAGGCAATCTCTCCAGCCCTGAAATATAGTATCTTTTAAAGTAAATTTAATATAGCCTAATTCTGTTCCTTGTTTTCAAATTTTTAAAATTGTATTTATTACTATTACGTGCTTGCATGTGTGTTAGTTAGTACACCTGTGCTGTGCAATGCCCACAGAGGCCAGAAAAGGGCCTTGGATCCCCTGGAACTGGAGTTAAAGACAGTAATTAGCCACCATGTAGGCACTATGAATCTTGGGTGCTCAAGAGCAGTCAGTGCTCTTAACTGCTGAGCCATCTTCTTCAGCACCACGGGTATACTCCTTTTATGAAGTCTACAATAATAAACACTCACACTCTAGGTCTTCACACTCAAACATCCAGTCTCACATTTACATTAATTATCTTGTGTAGGTATACCTTTTTTTTTAACCTTTTCTTTTTTGCAGTTCTAGGGATCCAAGGGCCGTGCTTCTTCTAGTTTAGCATTGAAACACTAAGGTACATCTGCAACTGTATTTTTTAGCTTTTACACTATAATTTTACTATATCGTTTCTATGCTCAGGTAAACAAACATGTACCATTATATTACAACAGCCTATAGTATTCAATATAATAAGATACTGCACAGGTTTGCTTGAGTAAGAGCATAGGTATTTAGTAGTAGGTTATTTTTTCCAGATTTGTGTAAGTATTTTCTAATTGTGCAATGACAAAACTACCTAGTGACAGTTCTCAGAATTCAATGCCTTGTTAAGTAACATGCTCTGTACTATTAAGGAAAACAACAAAGGCTCAGGTATGAGAATTTCAAGTTGCACCCTACCCCAGGGCAACTTACAAAACTATCTCAAAGACAGGCCATAGTGGTGCACGCCTTTTATCCCAGCACTTGAGGCAGAGGCAGGCAGATCTCTGTGAGCTCAAGGCCAGCCTGATCTACAGAGTGAGTTCCAGGACAGTTGCAAATACATGGAAACCCTGTCTCAAAGAAAATTAATTTTTTTTTTTTTGGTCTTTTTGAGACAGGTTCTCCCTGTAGCCCCAGCTGTCCTGGAACTCACTATGTAGACCAGGCTGGCCTTGAACTCATAAAGATCTGCCCGCCTGCCTGCCTCTGCCTCCCAAGTGCTAGGATTAAAGGCATGTGCTACCACGCCTGGCATAATTAACTTTTTTTTTTTGGTCTTTTTGAGACAGGGTATCCCTGTAGCCCCAGCTGTCCTAGAAGTCACTCTGTAGACCAGGCTGGCCTTGAACTCACAAAGATCCGCCTGCCTCTGCATCCCAAGTGCTAGGATTAAAGGCGTGTGCCACCACACCCGGCAATAATTAACTTTTAAAACCTATAAGAAAAATGTCTATTCAGATTTTGCCAGGCTTGGTAGCACATGCCTCTGACCCCAGCACTCAGGTGAGAGCAAGAAGATTGAGTTCAAGGCCATCCTGGAACACACAGACAGGTCCAAGCTAAAGGGAACTGAGTTTTTGTTATTTCTGTAGTTCCCAGCATGCTAGGCAAGCATTCTACAATTGATCTACATTCCAAACTCCACAGACTTCATTTCTTAAATTATTATTTGCTATTTCTGAGACAGGATCTCAAGATGTAGCCTGGCTGAACTGGAACATGGTGGCTTCCAACTTGTGACAATAATCCTGCCTCTACCTTCTAGGTGTGTACCACAAATCCAGCCTGTGTTAAGCAAATATTTTGATGTTGTATTTTGTTTGGTTGACATTTTTGAATGTACTATTCTCCTGCTGAGTAAATTTTAGTCATCCTTAATACCTAAGTTTTGCTCCATTGTTTTAAATATTTCAATATTTTGGCCCATATGCTTTAAGTAAAGGGCAAATTAGTTTGTGAATAATCTGAAAATAAAGATCAATATGCAATTTTATTATTAATTTTTGTTGCATGACAGGAAATACTCCCTTCTCAGTAATTCTTCAATCATTACTCTGTAACAAGTTAGCCTACTCCAGACCCCACTCAAATTCTCACCAATTACAAAGCAAGATGGACCAGTCATGTCTATCAGGCAAACATGAAGACCTGAGTTCAATCTTCAGTAGCACCGTAAAAAACTGGGCATGGAAAAAAACATCATACTAAATCATGTGAATCAAGAACCACAAAATATATGTACTCACCAGTTCTTTAAGAACATCAATCAAAACTTCTACGTTCCATGTGTGTGCCTGTGCGCCGTCACTTTTATCTTTTCCATCACTCCAGATCCCACTGCCAGGAGCAGAGATACTCTGTAGAAAATTAGAATTAAATGAACTAACTACTTAATATTTTTTTTAATTTTTATTTATTCATTTATTTGTGTATGAATGTACTGTCTGCATGTAGGTTTGTGCGCCTGTGTTGTGCAATGCTGCAGAGGTCAGAAGAGGGTGTCGGATTCCCCTGGAACAGGAGTTAAAGATGGTTCTCAGCCACCATGTGGAAGCTGGGGATCGAACCCGGGTGTCCTCTGTAAGAGCAGTCAGCGCTCTTAACCGCTAGGCCATCTCTCCAGCCCCACTACTTAATATTTTCATCTGATCACTAGATTAGTTTTACTTTAATAAACAGAATGAAGGAGAGGACATTAACTCTCTTGAAATAATAGTTGAATCCAACACACCTGTAATGGAATACCATCTGTTAGTCCTGAATGAGTTCGAGCCATCATTCCCAAAACCCTGGCAACCTGGGCAGCTGTGACCTCCCGAACACCAAACTGCATGATTATATTGCGACATTCTTCAATACTGAAACAGAAATATAACTTTAAAAATATAACACCACCTCAAACACCAAGAGGAAGAAATGATATCAAATAGTTGTGTGAAATTCTTGAAAAATTAACAGTTATTTATATTATTTAATTATTTATTTATTTGGTCTTTTTGAGACAGGTTTTCCCTGTAGTCCCAGCTGTCCTGGAACTCTCTTTGTAGACCAGGCTGGCCTTGAACATTAACAAATTTTTATTCAACTAAAAACATAAAAATCACCCTAAAGTTTCTTCAATGTTTAGTATGAATCGACTACATTCTTAAAATTATATACTTATTTATTGGGAGAGCATACACACATGCTACAGCTATCATGTAGTCAGCAAACAACTTGTAAGAGGTCTTAGCTCTCTCCTTCCTTCATATGCATCCCAGGGATCAAAGGCATCTCATCAACCCAGGTGGCAAGGGCTTTTACTAGCTAAGTCCTCTCACTGGCCCCAGAATCAAGTCAATCTTACACTCAAAGGTAAATGTGATTATTCTAATTTGTAGAAAGCCTTGAAATTGTATCCTAACCTTTTTGCTTTGCCTCTGATTCAATCAAAGTAAGTGAAAACATGAGGAACTCAACATACTTTTTTGGGGTTCTTTTTGAGCCAGGGTTTCCCTGTAGCCCCAGCAGTCCTGGAACTCGCTAGTAGACCAGGCTGGCCTTGAACTCACAAAGATCGCCTGCCTCTGCCTCCCAAGTGCTAGGATTAAAGGCATGCGCCACCATGCCCGGCAACAACATACATTTTAAAGTGGGTATGTGGTTTACATAAAGGTTTCTGAAACAGAAGTTACACAATAAAATTCAAAGCAAAGCACAATAACGAAGTTTCCTTTGGTGTTCCTGATGGATGAAAATACATGCAAGAAGCAAATATTAAAAGGAGGATGACAGGAAATGAAAGCACAGTAAAGAAACCAAAGAGTGGGGTCTAAGGAGGAGAGATTAGTGAATGTAACCAATACTGACCTAAAGCTCTTTCTTCCTCCCCCCAAAACAAAAAAATACAGCTAATCCCAGTAACTAGACCAGTAACCTAATTCCTAAATTTGGGATGATGTTAAGAATGAAAAGTAAAAATTTAGCCGGGCATAGTGGCGAATGCCTTTAATTCTAGCACTTGGAACCACAGGCAGGCAATCTTTGTGAGTTCAAGGCCAGCCTGGTCTACAGACGGAGTTCTAGGACAGCTGGGACCACAGAGAGACCCTGTCTCGAAAAGACAAAAAAAAATTAAAAAAAATTTCGCTCCTAGAATGTTTATACCAGCCACCAATTACTATGTGGAAAACTAAATTCAGAAGTAGAAATGTTAAACAGCTAACTTTAAGCTTGTTCTACATAACAATACCATGTTTAGGACAGGAATCAGCAGAATTCTGGCCCGTCTTGCTACCAACCTTGCACAAAAGCCATAGCCTACTTCTTGCATGAAATCAGCCAAGGAGCTCTCCATCATGGTTTTAGCTACCCCTCCAGAATCAGGCAAGATCCTGTCCATTAGAATGTCCCGTTTTTCAGGGTATAAAAGTGGTGCAAGCACCACAGGACAACGCTCTTGGGGAAAATCTGAGGAAAGAAACACAACTGTTGTAATGATTAAAACCAACAACCAGGGAAGAAAGTGCGGCATGCTTAGGCTTTGCTGGCATGCACGAGGACCCAGAGACCTGCATCTCCTGTAGCTCTCTCTCTGAAAGCCCTCCAAACCCAATTTGTCCTCAAACTGATATTCAAAACCAAGCATTTATTGAGTTATTCCAACTTGCTGGCCCACATTGATTTCAAGCCAATCTTAGATTTTGAATCTTTTGAAGTTACTAAATAATTGTTCAACATTAATAATTTATCTTGGCATTACAAACACAATTGCCAAGGAGTTATACAGTTGCTATCAAAAGTAGCCAATTATTTTAACTAAAGAACAGCCTGTGACCAGACTAGTGTCACCCTAAATGGTTTTGAGAAAAGACAGCAGGGAACTGTCAAATCTTATCCATGATTTATGTAACAAAAAACAAAAACAAACAAACAAAAACACTGGTGAAGGCTCATTTTATACTTTTAACAATTTTAACAAAGCTCTACAAAGAAGCTCTCACTTTTATATTTAAAATTATAAACTATTTCCTTCACTATAAAGACTAACAGCATAAGGAAAAGTAAATGATTGTCTTCACTTGTATTCTAACAAACTTTTAGACTATGAAGAATCCCTTACCTCTGCGCAGTGTCTTAAGAAAAGCGTCTATCTGTTCCTGTCCAACTCCAAAGGCTCCCTTCTGCCCAAAGAGGAGATGGGAGAGGAGGAGGTGTAGGACCTCTATTGCTATATCTTGGAAGCCACCTTCTTGATTTCCACTGACGTCTGCGTCAATATAAGAACGCAGAAGATCTGGAAGCTTCTGTTTAATAAACTGGGCAGCTAAAAGCCAAGGAAATCAAGTTATTTTTGAAACATAATAGTTAAAAAATTACATGTCCTTAAAATAATGTTTGTCCCTTGTGTTCACTAACACACACTTTACCTCTCCAGTGCTTTCACATCACGTGAGAGGTATACTCAGTCAATGGCTGATTAAAGGTGAGATTTTATTTTATTTTTTTGTGAGACAGTCTCACTACATATATCCAGCTGGCCTTGAATTGAGAGATCTGCCTGCCTCTGCCTCCCTACTGCTGGGATTAAAGCCATGCACCACCAAGTTCCATGGAAGGGGAGTTGTTTTTTTTTTTTTTTTTTTTTTTTTTTTGGTTTTTTGAGACCGGGTCCTGTATGTCCCCAAGGTCCTGAACTCACTCTGTAGGCCAGGCTTGCCTTTGAATCACATAAGATCCGCTGCTGCCTCCCAAGTGCGGGGTGGGGGGTGGGCTCGTGGATTAAAGCGTCGCGCCACGCCCGGCACAGAAGGGGAGTTTTTTGAGATGTTCTATACATACTGTATAAACTATAGCTAACTCTTATAGAACTGTATGTTAAAAAAGGATTGCCAATCATATGCTAGAAAATCAAGTATATGATATAAATCCCAGCACTCCAGGAGGCGAAGGCAGAAGCAATACAGTAGTTGTGAGCACAGCCTGGCTACAATAAAAGAAATTCAAAAGAACCACACGAATACTGAGTGTGGTGCTCAAAGGAAGAGACTTGTCAAGCATGCTGATGGCCCTGGGCTTGACCCCACCTGCTAACAAAAAGAAAAAAAAAAAAAGCAGACTAAGAAAATCTTAAACTTGCTGAGTGTGGTAGGTGTAACCTTTAATCCCAGTCAATTGGGGGCAGGCAGGCAGCTCTCTGGTGAGTTCAAAGGCCAGCCTGTCTACAGAATGAGTTCCAGGAAAGCTGGGGTGCTACAGGGAGACCCCGGACTAAAAAAAAAAAAAACGAATATCTAAATTCTTACACTTTGAGTAAAATACACGTTCACAAACTTCTGAGATCTGAAGCTGGAAGAAGTCAAGAGGGCAAGACCAAAAATTACTGAAACAAGATGGGATTATATTAATCAGAGTCAAATGGCTGTTTCTAACTTTCATTCCTGCTTCTATTTCTCTTCTTAAATCACTTACCTCTTGTACTTTGCTTAACTTCAGAACTTTACTCAGCTGGGCAAATAAGTGGGGTGCTGGCTTCAAACTCTGAAACATAAAAAAATTTTTAAGTGAAAAAATAAATAAATAAAATTTTTTTTAAAAGAAATAAAAAAAAATTTTTTTTTTTTTGGGTGGGTGTGGGCGGCGATTGCTTAGTCCAAGCCGCACCTAGGAGGGCGCGGCAGTCGATAGCTTCTTTGGGAGCTCAATGCCAGCCTGGTCTAACTAGTACGCTTTAGGCCAGCTGGGGCTAAAGGGAGACCCTTGTCTAAAAACACATACATTCCACAGCACAAAAGACACACAACGCAAAATAATAATATAAACAAATAATTTAAGAAGTCAATTTACTATATTATATCACATTATACCACCCAAGTGACATAATCTTATCCTACTTAGAAACAACACAGTGTACCACAGAACTGGACAAACTTAACCTTTTCCATGATCTGGGTTTGGTAAGCTTCTATTTACTACCAAACAACTGTCCTGTTTCTTTTAGAAAGCTATAAAAGAATGTAAATACTTCAAATATTCAAAAACATGACATTATTTTTAAAAACACTACAAGGTCAGAGTCTTTTTAGGGAACCTGCTATCAGAGAGCACACTGGAACTGTGTGTAATATTCCATGTATATAAGAGCCCAGCACTGAGGAGACAGGACAGCCATCTATAGAGAATTAGACTCCTCTTCCTCAAAAACGCCACAACCATGGGCGTGGGTGGTGCACGCCTTTAATCCTAAGTACTGGGGAGGCAGAGACAAAAAGGATCTTTGGAGTCAGGCAGTCAGCCTGGGACTAGCCAGAGTGATGTTCCAGGGACAGACTGGGGCTAGGGCGACCGTAGAAAAGACAATTAAAAAAAAAAAAAAAAACACAAGCAGAGACAGATTATCACAATCTTACTACTACGAAAGATAAAAATATACTGACCTTCTGATAGTGCAATGGATTATCAATGGCATATGACAATGTCGAGATAAAATTTGGCTTTGTAATCAGCGAGGCACACTCCTGAATCAGAAACTGTGTCTTTAAAAACATAAAAAATTAAATTCCATTAGATTTAACAAATAAAAGCAGGACCTCTGAATACTGAAGTATTTGGATGGTATATATACTGTTTACTATCAAAATAAGCTCTTCAAAAGTCCCATGTAGCTGGGCGTGGTGACGCACACCTTTAATCCTGGTACTCTGGAGGCAGAAGCAGGAGGATCTCTGTAAGTTCAAGGCCAGCCTGGTCTACAGAGAGACCCAGTCTCAAAAAAAACCAAAAAAGTCCTATGGAATTACTTAAGGCCCATTAGTAGTAAGTGATTCAACACAAACCACTCTGCCTGCCTCGTGAGGAGGTCGCCCTTCCCACTCCTGCTTCCTTGGGCAGCCGGGTCATTCAGAACCAGCTCTAATTCTAAATTAAGTAACCAAAACGGTATATAGCCAAGTTTTAAAAAAAGGAGACATACAGAAAAGAATCTCAGTATCTTTTGGATACCCTTATAAGATATTCTCGATGTTATTTTGTATGTACTGTTATATATTACACTCAAAACTGCAATTCACTGAATAACTGGGATTAAGTAGACAGAGACTCTATAATCCCCAAATACCTGATGGAAATCTTTGCCACTGCTTTTACCATCGCCACTAAAATCCACATGAGAAAATAGGCAGCGTAATAAATGCCTATCTGCCTCAGGACCGTGCCGATTCACAATCTGAAAAGAACAAAAGTTTAAGTTTAGAGAAAGGTTTGGAAAAACAAAT
Source organism: Rhizomys pruinosus (assembly GCA_009823505.1). Taxonomy (NCBI): domain Eukaryota; kingdom Metazoa; phylum Chordata; class Mammalia; order Rodentia; family Spalacidae; genus Rhizomys; species Rhizomys pruinosus. The sequence continues at coordinate 6,344,865 of VZQC01003255.1, read as the reverse complement.
GGGAGAGGGGGTGCTGAGGCCAGAGCTCAATGGTGGCATTTTGCCTAGTATACATGACATCCTGTGTCTGATTCTCCAAAGCAGTAAATAATATAGCTTTAAGAAAATCAGCCTCGCCGGGCATGGCGGAGCACACCTTTAATCCTAGCACTTGGGAGGCAGAGGCAGGCTGATCTTTGTGAGTTCAAGGCCAGCCTGGTCTACAGAGTGAGTTCCAGGACAGCTGTGGCTAACAGGGAGACCCTGACTCAAAAAAAAAAAAATCAGCCTTGGGGCTGGAGGGATGGCTCAGCAGTTGGGAGAGCTGACTGCTCTTACAGGGGACCCGGGTTCAATTCCCAGCACCCACATAGCGGCTGGGGACCATCTTTAACACCAGTTACAGGGGAGTCTGATGCCCTCTTCTGGCCTCCTCAGCATTGTACAACATGGGTGCACCAACCTACATGCAGACAGTATACTCATATACATAAAAAAATAATAAATTTAAAAATAAACAAAATGCATGATTTAAAAAAAGGACATTAAAAAAAAAAAGTGAACATGGGGTCTAGATGGCTCAGGGGTTAAGAGCACTTGTTATTCTTCCAGAGGACCCAGGTTCGATGGCTCAGGGGTTAAGAGCACTTGTTATTCTTCCAGAGGACCCAGGTTCGATGGCTCAGGGGTTAAGAGCACTTGTTATTCTTCCAGAGGACCGAGGTT
>VZQC01003255.1:6330652-6341847 GCA_009823505.1 Rhizomys pruinosus | reverse complement strand
AAAAAAAAAAAAAAAAAAAAAAAAAAAAAAAAGATTGTCCTTTTGTTGGCCAAGATGTTGAATGCAGCGAGATGGAGACTGTGGAGTTGGAAGATCACCCTTTCTTTGCTGGGGTCCAGTATCACTCTAAGTTCCTGTCCAGGCCTATCAAGCCGTCCCCACCCACTTTGGCCTTCTGGCCTCTGTGGGGCAGCTCCCGAATTACCTCCATTAAGGCTGCAGGCTCTCACAGCCAGAGGCACTTAGTGACAGAAGAGAGAGCAGCTCCCCTGACTCTGAAATCACTCAAGAACTTTCTGCCAATAAATCATAAATGAATCACAAATGATCGGCTAATAGATTCATTCTTCAACTCTGATGGTTTACAACTATGATTTTTCATTTGGCCTTTGACACTTCCTTTAAATTATGTTTTTTATTAAGGTATTTGGGGGACTAGAGAGATGGCCTAGTGGTGAAGAGCGCCAACTGCTCTTAAGAGGACCTGGGTTCGATCCCCAGTACCCACATAGCGGCTGAGAACCATCTTTAACTCCAGTTCCAGGGGAATCCGACACCCTCTTCTGACCTCGGTGGCATTGCACGACACAGGTGCACAGACCTGCATGCAGACAACAATCAAACACATACAAAATAAAATTTTTTTAAAAAAAGGTATTTGGAAAACTTTGTCACTTGCATATCCTATCATTTATATTGACTCATGTGTCATGATGCACTACCTGTTGTGTGACCTTTTGTAGCTTGAGTTTCTGAAATGGGAAGCTGAGCTCTGGATAGGAACTAATGACAGCCAGCAGCTGGTAGAAGGCTATCAACCACCTTGTTTCTCCAACTACCTCACATCTATTCCCTGGGGTGTCTGTTCCCTTTCAGTGTACTGCAGGATCAAAGCCAGGCTCCAACCTGGTATTTATGTGCACTGCCACTTGGAGCAGTGAAGCCACACCTGAAACTTCAGCTGAGTTATGGGGGCTCTTTGTGCCAGCTGGTCCTCCCCATCCAGAGGGATGCTCAGTTCAGTGTCACATCGGACAAGTGTGTCTAACATTTGGTTTAAATGCCCTGGCCTCAAAATAAATAAATAAATAAATAAATAAATAAATAAATAAATAAATAAATAAATAAATAAATAAACCCTGACCTTAGCCTGGCAGTGGTAGCATATCCTTAATCCCAGCACTTGGGAGGCAGAGGCAGGTGGATCTGTTAGTTCAAGGCCAGCCTGGTCTACATAGTGAGTTCCAGGCTAGCTGGGGCTACAAGAGACCCTGTCTCAAAAAGACAAAAACAAAAAAACAAACAAACAAACAAACAAACAACAAAAAAAAAAAACAGGCAGGCGTGGTGGTGCATTTATTTAATCCCAGCACTTGGGAAGGAGAGAGGCAGGTGGATCTCTGTGACTTTGTGTTCTTAAATGCTGAGCCATCTCTCCAGCCCGTTTTGTCTTTTTTAAGCTTTATGAGACAGGGTCTCCCTATAGCTCCAGCCAGGCTGGAAGACCAGGCTGGTCTACATAGTGAATTCCAGCCTGGCTGGAGCTATAGGGAGACCCTGTCTCATAAAGCTTAAAAAAGACAAAACGGGCTGGAGAGATGGCTCAGCAGTTAAGAACACCACGACTGCGCTTGCAGAGGACCCAGGTTCAATTCCCAGCACCCACATGAAGGCTAAGAAGTGTCTTTAAGCCAGGCTTGGTGGCAAACACCTTTAATCCTAGCCAATTGGGAGGCCCAGGCAGGCAGATTTCTGTGAGTTCAAAGCCATCCTGGTCTACAAAGTGAGTTCCAGGACAGCTGGGGCTATAGGGAGATCAAGTCTCAAAAATACAAAAAAATACAAAAATACAAAAAAAAAAGTGTAAGAGGAAAACCCCAGGGGCTAGCAAGCTGTAGGTGTTCAGGCTACCAGGCAGGGAGAAGAATAGAGAGGAATAGGGGCTGGAGAGATGGTTCAGTGGTTAAGAGTACTGACTGCTGTAGCCGGGCGTGGTGGCGCACGCCTTTAATCCTAGCACTTGGGAGGCAGAGGCAGGTGGATCTTTGTGAGTTCAAGGCCAGCCTGGTCTACAGAGTGAGTTCCAGGACAGCTGAGGCTACAGGGAGACCCTGTCTCAAAAAGACCAAAAAAAAAAAAAAAAAGTACTGACTGCTCTTACAAAGAACCAGGGTTCAATTCCCAGCACCCTCATGGCAGCTAAGAAACCTATCTAAAAAAAAAGGGGGGGCTGGAGAGATGGCCTAGCGGTTAAGAGCGCCGACCGCTCTTACAGAGGACCCGGGTTCGATCCCCAGCACCCACATGGCGGCTGAGAACCGTCTGAAGCTCCAGTTCCAGGAGAACTCCAGTTCCAGGGGAATCCGAGACCCTCTTCTGAACTCAGCGGCATTGCACGACACGGGTGCACGGACCTGCATGCAGACAGTACATTCATAAACATACAGAAATAAACAAAAAATTAAAAAAAAAAAAAAAAAAAACCAAAAAAACAAAAAAAAAAAAAAGAATTCACCTTTTTATAACATTTGAGTTATTAATTCTTTTAGAAGATAAACACACAGCTGGGCGTCTGGTGCGCGCACATGCCTTTAAATCCCTAGCACTTGGCCGAGGCACAGCAGGCGGATCTTTGTCGCGTGAGTACAAGGGCAGCCTGTTCTACAGAGTGAGTTCACCAGACAGCGGGGCTACAGGGGAGACCCTTGTCTCAAAAAAAAAAAAAAAAAAAAAAAAAGAGACAAAAAAAAAACAATTAAGACCAAAAAAAAAAAAAAAAACATAAAAAAAAAAGAATTTGGTGCTAGAATCCTCTAATGAGGGGTTAGGGATGTGGCTCAGAAGTTAAGATCATTGTCTGTCTCTTGCAGAGGACCTGAACTGGGTTCCTAAAACCTATGTCAACTGGTTCATATTCACCTGAAACTCCAATTCCAATAGAACTCCAGTTCCAAGGGAATCCAACACCCCTCTTCTGACCTCTGCCTTGTTTATATTATTCCCTCCAGGTATTTTGGCTTACTTTGGTCACCTATTGCATGACATGGCTGTGCCCAACCAAACTACATGCAGACACGTACACTCATTTTTTCATACATATATTAAAAAAAAAAAAAAAAACAAAAACAAAAACAAAAGATGATNGGAGAACTCCAGTTCCAGGGGAATCCGAGACCCTCTTCTGACCTCCGCGGCATTGCACGACACGGGTGCACAGACCTGCATGCAGACAGTACATTCATACACATACAGAAATAAATAAAATTTAAAAAAAAAAAAAGAAAAGACCAAAAAAATAAATAAATAAATAAATAAATCCCTAGCACTTAGGGGGCAGAAGCAGGCAGGTCTCTATGAGATTGGGACCAGTAGCCTGATCTACCTACCAAGTTCCAGGTAAGCTGTAGCTCCAAAGAGGGGGTAGGGACAGGGTTCCTGAGTTGAATCTTTACTGAGACAAGGTCTCACAGAGAAGTGCTAGGATTAAAGGTGTTTGTATGCCACCACTCCTGGGTATTATTTTATTTGAGACAGGGTCTCACTGTAGCCCTGGCTAGGCTGGAACTCATTTATATCAGAGTGGAGTCAGACCAGAGATCCATCTGCCTCTGCTTCCCCATTGTTGGTATTATAGCATATACCACCATTCCCAGCTAATTTGTGTTTTGAAGCCTTGGGTTTCATCACCTGCAACACAGAAACAAATACCAGTTGCTATTATGAAAGAAATTAAGAGAAAATAGAAAATTATGAGAGTAAGACAGAAAACTGGAATTGCTGATGACAGCTAATCCAGCTAGTTAGTCTAGTTAGCCAATTTGCTCTGGGGTTCCCCTGCCTCTGCTTCCAGAGTGCAGAGATTACAGGAAGACTGACAATCCTTCCCATTTTTTACATAGATTCAAGATATCCTAACTGGTGTTCACACTTGTACATCAAGTGCTTTATCCATTTAACCTTAATGTTGAAAAAAGGAGAAAGAACTGGGCTAAATCAAAACAGATTATGAAGCTATAAAAAAAAGGATTTTATTTTTATAGCTTCATAAGATTTCTCTTATGTATTATACTAAAGAGAAATCACATGAAGCAGAAGTTAGGTGTCACATAACACACATAAATTTTCAGTTTAGTAACTCCTGGGTATTTATTCCTTTAAATGGTGTTTACTTTCTGAATATAGTACTTACATGCTGTATTTCCTGCTGGCTGGCTCGGTAGTTTTTCTTGGTTAAATTGTCCACCAGGTAGCTGATTTGAGACAAGGCCAGCGAGAGCGAGTCAAGATTCATTGCTGGTTGGGGCGGAAGCAGGCGGCCGAGCCCGGCGCAAAATCACCATTATTCCCCTTTAGTCACCTCAGAGGCAGGTTAATGCTTTCTTTGTAATCAGGCTATATCTGGTATCTTTAAAATGTCTTCAGTTCTTCTTTACCAGGTGTCTTACTCTGTTCTGAAACATGGCAACTGTTTAAAAATAAAATTTCAGAATTCTCAATTAGGGCAAAGAAGGATAAATAACTTTCATCTCTCTCAGTACCTAAAAATGTTACATAGGACTTTTTTTTTTTCCTCTTTTCAAATGCACCACCATGCCTGGCAGGACTTAAAAAAAAAACAAAAAACAGTCAGGTGTGGTGGCACACGCCTTTAATCCTAGCATGGGGGAGGCAGAGGCAGGGGGATCTTTGTGAGTTCAAGGCCAGCCTGGCCTACAGAGCGAATTCCAGGACAGCTGGAGCTACAGGGAGACCCTGTCTCCAAAAGATTAAAAAAAAGTCTCACTCAACAACTGTTGATAAAAGATAGCAAACTTCTAAATTAGGTAATACAAATAGAAGACAAGATTTACCAGTTAAACAATGTGAAATTTGTAAGATTTGTGATTTATCAATTTCAAGTTCACAATTTCTATCATACCGTCAGAACCAACAGGAGCACACTTAATTAAACATCTCACTGTCCTTTCCTGTTTCCACAGTATTTCACAAAACTCTCATGTTTCCCCTTCACTCCTGTGCTACTTCAGAATCAGATCAAACTGACCTTCAACTGTACAAAAGGATGAATATTTTAGGTATTTGAATGACTGAATGAAAAGGTAACTAAAGACTCCAAAAGCCAGAGTAATTTTGCAGTGTTCAAAGTACTCCTAAGAATTAATTTAGGGCTGGAGAGATGGCCTAGAGGTTAAGAGCGCTGACCGCTCTTGCAGAGGACCCAGGTTCGATCCCCAGCATCCACATGGCGGCTGAGAACCGTCTGAAACTCCAATTCCAGGAGAACTCCAATTCCAGGGGAATCCGACACCCTCTTCTGACCTCCGCGGCATTGCACAACATGGGTGCACAAACTTGCATGCAGAGGTAATTTATACACATACAGAAATAAATAAAATAAAATAAATTAAAAAAAAAAAGAATTAATTTAGCCAGAAAAGCCCAAAGTCACAGTAAAACTAAACTGCAGAATGCCCATCAGTTTACCTCTAACCACCCGCTGAGTCAGACAACCTTACCAAGAAGCCTTCCTTTTTCCCTTACAAATTCACAATTCAGCTGGGCATGGTGGAGCACACCTTTAATCCTAGCACTAGGGAGGTAGAGGCAGGTGGATCTCTGTGAGTTCAAGGCCAACCTGGTTTACAGAGTGAGTTCCAGGACAGCTGGGGCTACAGAGAGACCCTGTCTCAAAAAGATTAAAAAAAAAAAAAAATTCAGAATTCATCATGTAAGCCATAATTTCATGGAAATTTTTTTTTTTTTTAGTATTTGTATTCATGTGTACAATTGCCAGCAGAGGCCAAAAGGTGTTAGATCCCCTGGAGCTGGAATAACAGGTGGTTGTAAACTGCCCTGTGGGTATTGGGAATGAAACTCAAGTTTCCTGCAAGAGCACCAAGTTCTCTTAACCACTGAACCATCCCTTTGGCCCCAAATTTATGAAAATTAAACCTCTATCTTTAAGTTTCTTAACACTAATGTAGTATTTATCTCACTAGTAATCTTGAACCTGTAATTCCATTAAGACTATATTCCTGCTAGGCATGGTGGCACATGCCTGTAATCCCGAGGCAGGAGAACCAAGATTTTGAGGTCATCCTCAGCTATATAAGTTAGTTCATGGTTAGCCTGAAAAGTTAAGCTGGGCTTGGTGGTACAAGCCTTTAATCCTAGCACTCAGGAGGCAGAGGCAAGTGGATCTCTGTGAGTTCCAGGCCAGCTGGGGCTATAGGGAGACCATCTGAAGACCAAAAAAAAAAGAGAGAGAGAGAGAAAAGAGGGGCTGGAGAGATGGCCTAGCGGTTAAGAGCACTGACTGCTCTTGCAGAGGACCAGGGTTCGATCCCCAGCATCCACATGGCGGCTGACAACTATCTTTGACTCCAGTTCCAGGGGAATCTGACACCCACTTCTAACTTCCATGGCATTGCATAACACGGGTGCACAAACCTACATGCAGACAGTACACTCATACACATATGAAAATAAAATTAAAAAAAAAAAAAAAAAGAGAGAAAAGAAAAAAAAGAAAAGTTAAGACTATTTCTGGCCCGGTGATGTCACACGCCTTTAATCCTAGCACTTGGGAGGCGGAGGCAGAGGCAGGCAGATCTTTGTGAGTTCAAGGCTAGCCTGGTCTACAGAGCAGTTCCAGGACAGCTGGGGCTATAGGGAGACCCTGTCTGAAAGACAAAAAAAAAAAAAAAAAAGACTATTTCTTCAGACCTACTGCCCCCAAAGTCAAAGAAAACAGAAACAGACTTTCACAGATTTTCATCATCAAAAACAAAAAGCAGCTCAGTGATAAGATGCTTGCCTAGCATGTACAAGGCCTTAGGTTGGATCTCTAGGACAGACACACATATACAAAACCACTAAAACAGAGTATAGCCAAACAATATAACTATGAATGAAGTGAGCCAGAGCATGGTGGCCAAAGCCTGTAATGCCTGTAATTCCTGTAATTCCTGCAGTTGAGAGGTAGAGACATGAGGACCAGAAATGCAAAGTCATCCTGAGCTGCTTCAACTACTTTGCTATGTAGTGAATCCAAGGCCAGCCAGGGCCAGCCTTGTTTATTAAAAAAAAAAAAAAAAAACAACAAAACCAAACAAAACAAAAACCTGAAAGCGGCTTGGGACTCAAGGCTATATATATATATAATCCAAGTACTCTGAAGGCTAAGGCAAGAAGATGGCAAATTGGGATCAGCCTGAACAATTTAGCAATCCCATCCTAAAATAAAATTCAAAAAAGGCTGGGAATTTGGTTTAGCGGCCCAGAGTTTACCCTACACCAGGTGTAAGACCTTGGGTTCAATAACCAATACCTCCTCCTGCAAGAGAATGAAACCGGGAACTACATTTGCTCTAAATATTAAAATGTGAAGCAATAAAATCATTTTTCAACAAGCTTTCCGCTAAAATGTTTAAATATTTTCTTTGGGGGGGAAGGTGGAGTTAGTTATCTGTTGTTGAGATCTGTTGAGACAGAATCTCTCAATGTAGTTCAGGTTGGCCTTGAATTCTCTCTTGCTCCTGTTACTGAGCCCTATTCACTACGGCCAAAGTTATTTCAAGATTACTAAACAGTTGTGGTCCAGCTGTAAGTCCAATTGTGGTAGTGCATGTCTATTACCCACCCACCCCCAACTCTCAGGAAGCTGTGACAGAAAGCTCAAAAGCCAGTATGAGCTTTCTAAAGCAATACCCTCTCAAAAAAAAAAAAAAAAGACACCAGGCATGGTGACACACGCCTTTAATCCCAGTACTTGGAAGGCAGAGGCAGATCTCTCTGAAATCAAGGCCAGCCTGGTCTATAGAGTGAGTTCCAGGACACGTAGAACTACAGGGAGACATTGTCTCAACAAGACAAATAAATTCATTCATTCATTCAGAAGAAAAAAAAAAAAAAACACAAAACAAAACCACCCCGAAAATCAAGATTGGTAATTTTAATTTTCTAAGAAAAAAATGGCTGGGCATGGTGGCGCAAGCCTTTAATCCCAGCACTCTGGAGGCATAGGCAGGCGATCTCTGTGAGTTCAAGGCCAGCCTGGTCTACAAAGTGAGTTCCAGGACAGCTGGGGTTACAGGGAGACCCTGTCTCAAAAATACCAATAAATAAATAAATTAAAATTAACTTTAATTGTAAACCAGGATCACTGTTTTTATACCCAGCATTATTTAATGTACATGCACAAATGACTGAAATATTTTAGCAACTTCATTTTTTTGTTGTTGTTGTTTTTTCGAGACAGGGTCTCCCTGTAGCCCAGCTGTCCTGGAAGTCACTCTGTAGACCACGCTGGCCTTGAACTCACAAAGATCAGCCTGCCTCTGCCTCCCAAGTGCTAGGTTTAAAGGCATGCGCCACCATGCCCGGTGGCAACTTCATTTTAAAACAAAAACCTTAAGTTGGTGAGAAGGTTCAATAGGTAAAAGCACTTTCTGCTGACCACCTCAGTTGAATCCCTGGAACACAGGATGGAAGGACAGATCAGACCCCTGAAGGTAGTCCTCCAACTTAAAGTATACCATGACCACCAGGTGTGGTGGTGCATGCCTTTAATCCTAGCACTGGGAGGCAGAGGCAGGTGGATCTTTGTGAGTTCAAGGCCAGCCTGGTCTACAGAATGAGTTCTGGGACAGCTGTGGCTACTACAGGGAGACCCTGTCTCAAAAAGACCTAAATAAATAAATAAATAAATAAATAAATAAATAAATAAATAAGCAAGCAAATAAATAAGCAAGCCCGGCACATGCCTTTAATCCGAGCACTTGGGAGGCAGAGGCAGGCGGATCTGAGTTCAAGGCCAGCCTGATCTATATAATGAGTTCCAGACCAGCTGGGGCTACAGGGAAACCCTGTCTCAAAAAGACAGACACACACACACACACACACACACACACACACACACACACACAGAACCTAAGAAATTAGGAGGTCAAATGTGGTGATACCTATTGCCCAACCTACTCAAAAGGGTGAGGCAGGTTAAAAGCCCTTACTGCTCTTGCAAAAGTCCCAGATTTGGTTTCTCGGCACCTATATGATGGCTCACAACCACCTGTAACTTTGGTTGTATGATATACATATATGCAAACACTCGTATACAAAAAAATAAAAATAAATTTAAAAATAAAAAACCAACTTGATAGTATGAAATGGTCTGTTTAAGTGGATATTATAACTTACCAGAGAAACATAAGCATAATCACTATATAACTCAAGTATTTGATGAATATTATATGCCAAGGTTTTTTTTTTTTTGCATTTATGTTTTATTTGTTATGTGTGTGTTTTGCCTTGATGTAAGTGAACCTGTGTCATGCAATGCCTTCCGAGGCCAGAAGAGGCTGTCAGATCCACTGCAACAGGAGTTAAATACAGTTTTCAGTTGTCACATGGTAACAGAAACCAAACCTAGGTCATCAGCAAAAAGAGCCAGTGTCTTTAACTGGTGAACCACCTCTCCAGTCTCCCAAGTACTTTTTAAAGATTTATTTATTTACTTACTTATTTGTATTTTTGAGACAGGGTCTCCCTTTAGTCCCAGCTGGCCTGGAGCTTGCTCTGTAGACCAGGCTGGCCTTGAACTCACAGAGATCCACCTGTCTCTGACTCCCGAGTGCTAGGATTAAAGGCATGCGCCACCACACCTGGTGGCCACAGTATGGTATATACTTTAAGTTGGAGGACTACCTTCAGGGGTCTGATCTGTCCTTCTGCTGGGATTAAAGGCATGCACCACCATGCTGGGCAGATTTACTTTCTTTTTAATCATGTATCTATGTGTGGGGTATGTCCACATAAGTGCAGATCACTGAGCCAGCTCTCCAGTCCCATGAGCCAAGTATTTAAGACATGGTTCCGGGTGTAGTGGCACACACCTGTAATCCCTGCATTCGGGAGGTAGAGACAGGCGGATCTCTGAGTTCAAGGCCAGCCTGGTCTACATGGTGAGTTCCAGGACAGCTGGGTCTACAGGGAAACTCTGTCTCAAAAAACACCAAAAAGGACATGGTTACATTAGAAAGAAACAATAGGGCTGGGCATGGTTGTGCACACCTTTAATCCCAGCACATGATAGGCAGAGCAGACACAGAAGGGATCTCTGCAAGTCCAAGGCAAGCCTGGTCTACATAGGAAGTTCCAGGGCAGCTGGGGCTACAGGGAGACCCTGTCTCAAAAAGACAGACAGACAAAGACACACACACACACACACACACACACACACAGAACCTAAGAAATTAGGAGGTCAAATGTGGTGGTACTTATTGCCCAACCTACTCAAAAGGGTGAGGCAGGTGAAATGCTTGAACCCAGGATCAGAGCCAATGTGGCCTACTCAGGGGATAAGGGAAAAAGAAGGGAGGGATTATGTATTGTTTAGGAGATGTTAAGTACTTAAGTGAATTGAATGGAGAAGAGGATTGCTTTTTGAGACTCCCTATAGCCCCAGCTGGCCTCAATCTTACAGATCCTGGCTAAGGGTTTATATTTTTAAGCTAGGTAGCCTTGAGATAGTAGTATGTGGGAAAATTTGGAAGGTGCTGAGGAAATTAGTCATGTGCAGCTTGCAGATAACTGTTCCAGCTATGTGTAAGGGCAAGAAAGGAGGCTAGTGGAGTTAAAACACTTAGAAAAGATAGAAGACAGGCATGGTATTTAATATGAGCACTTGGGAGGGAGAGGCAGGTGGATCTCTGGGCACCAGGCCAGCTGGGGCTACAGGGAGACCCTGTCTCAAAAAGAAAAACAAAAAGAGAAAGAAAAAGGTCATTTGTTTTCTTTTTTCTTTGTTTTTTGAGTAGTTTATATATTCTGGAAATCAATGCTTTGTCAGATGTATCTGTGGTAAAGGTTTCCTCCCACTCTGTGGGATTTCTCTTCACTTCCTTGATTGTTTCTTTTGATGTACAGAAGCTTTGGAGTTTAATGAGGTCCCATTTGTCAACTGTCGACCTTAATTCTTGTGCAGCTGCTGTCTGATTTAGGAAGTCTTTTCCTACGCCTATGTCTTGTAGTCTGCTGCCAACTTTTTCTTCTATCGCCTTCAGAGTTTGGGGTTTCACGTTGAGGTCTTTGATCCATCTGGAGTTGACTTTTGTACAGGGCGAGAGGTAGGTGTTTAATTTCATTCTTCTACAAGTGGTGATCCAGTTTTGCCAACACCACTTGCTGAAGATGCT